>JASFDB010000030.1:0-19085 GCA_036937035.1 Cystodermella granulosa | reverse complement strand
CTTACTTGTACTTTGACTGGCATATTATATTATCTTTCCTTCTTTACTGATTGTTATGTTTATGTTGCTTCTGACTTGAATTTGTATCACTGGATTACTCCATCACTATACTTTATTGCTTATGCTGTACTTGACTATCAACTTATTTTTATCAATGTTCTTTTGTGGGAGTGGTATATCTTTTATCTCTGTCATGCTATTTTGGCTGGGTTATATTCTCATCATTAGTTAACCTGGTTGCTTAATGATGACTTTGGTTACTACATTATTGGGTCATTGGTGATTATTTCATTTCACATGTTAATCTGATGTCACAAATATATTTTATTAATCTTATTATATACTTTATATTTGTATGCCTTGCTGACTATTGTTATGTTGTTTTTCATCAATCCATTTCCATCATTAGTCAACTTGGTCAACTAATGATGACTTTATACATGGTGAATTGACTGTGTATACCAACTAAATAATCCCATCAGATTAGTCTGTTCTCCCATTACTGGCTTTCCATTCAGCCATCTAATAAACACAGTCTTATCTTCCCAGTTACTTTTGAAGTGTGTACCAGCTGCTTCTCGCAACTTGTCATTCAGATATATCGCATATCCAATGGGTGGAACAACATCCTCGTATGGACATGTGGTGTTGCGGTTGAATGTATCATGTAGCTGGTCATTGCATTGTGGCAAATGACATTTCCAGCACACCTTGCCATGTTGTCCATCTTGATATCGTATCTTCTTTTTGAACTCCAGATATCCATCACGTCCAGCTTTTGTTGTTTCAATGATGGTTTGACACCGCAATATAGAGTGTCGCTTTTCTGTCACTCCATACATTAGACAGAATGTGCAGTGTCCATCATAAACATCCAGTGCCTCTTTGATCTTGACCACGTAGTCCATGTCCTTTTGATCACGTTCAAGTTTCTGTCGCTTGCTTAACTCGTGCATTTCTTCAAAGCCAGACTGTTTACGTTTTTCTCCAGGATTCATGACAGATGTCAACATAATGCGGGGTGGTTGGACTGAAGTGGTGATAGATATTGGTGGATTCTTTGGCACCATGGATTGTTTGGTCTGTGATGGAGTGGGCCATTTGCATCTGCTACACAGTCTATTGTTGGGTGATTGACTGCATGGCTGACCAGTTCCATCTATAAACCGCGTCAAGAAGTATCTTAGACAGATCTTGGATTCCCACAGCATCATTGACATAGCCTTTTGTCCTTTGACATCATCAATGTCATCTGGTCCCAATGCATTCCGTCGAGTGACTGGTACAATATGACAGTATGCATCTGTCTTGTCACGTCCCGCTCTCGATGCTTCTTGGATATAGTCAATCATATCTAGGGGTGTTCCAAAGTGAATGACCAGTCGTACGTGACTGTAGTCATTGCCAGTACCAAATGCAGAGGTGCACACCATGATTTGATGAGTACCATTACGCCAGTTATTATATGCGTCAAGTCGATCCTGGTCACGGATATTATTACCACCTTGGTAAAAGTCACATCCAAGTTCCTTTGCCAGCATGTCTCCATCTGTCTTGTATGGCACAAAGATCAATATACGATCTTGTGCAGTCAGAGATGGTGATTGTAATTGAATGATTTTTTTGACCGTTTCAACCGCCAATCTTTTAGATATAGCCTTTGGATGAAGCATATACTTTAGCTCTGGTCGGTTGGTGGATTGACGGAGAATAACAGTGTCTGATGTTAATCCAAACAGTTGCTTGACATTTTCTTCTTGTCCAAAGGGAATGGTTCCTGACAACACGATGATCTGTACAGCAAGAGAGCGCAAGTTGTCCAAGTTACGAAGAGATGACCGGAAGTCGCTGGAAGTGAATGCCAAGTGCCCTTCATCAAATACAATGCGGCGGACTGGTCTACGTTCATTTAATTCTGCAAGACATGTTTTCCAGTGTTGGCTTTGAGCAGCATCAGCAGAGACAAGAACAATGCTGTGGTGGCCATTGATTCTTTCTGATGCAACTCCAAGGAAATGTTCAAATCCAATGTTCATGTCCTTGAGCTTTCTTTTGTAGTCAGTCATTAAAGATCGGAGAGGCAGAATGATAATGGTGGTGGATGTGTCCTCCATCAATGCAGGAATTAAAGCTAGCATTGTTTTGCCAGAACCAGTAGCCATGATAGCCAAGACATCCTGTTTGCATTTTAATGCTGCCATGACACCAAGTCTTTGTGCATCATTGGACCAGTTGGCAGTATCAGAGTGCAGAATTGTTTGTAGCATTTGCAAGGCTTGTGGTTCTGCTGTTGAATAATTAGTATATATAGTATGTTAAATGTAAATTATAATACATACTATGCACTGGTGCTGGTTGTAATAGTTCCTCTGTGGTATCTATGTAAATGTATTAGTATTTCCATCATTAAGCAACCAGGTTAACTAATGATGAACATACCCAGGCTATCATGATTATACCCAGGATAATCATTGTACATGTCCACCAGACTAGATGGTGGTAATACTGGTTCTGGTATATCTGGGGGTACATAACTCATCATTAGGCGACATGGTTGCTTAATGATGGAATACATACTCTCTAAAATCTGTGGTACCATATCATTCTCAACTTGGTCAAATTCCTCTGGCAGAGTATCAGATATGTTTTGCAGTGGAGAGTTGGGCTCTGTCATGATGGGTGTTGGTAGCTGATTCTGACCAACCATACTGTTTGCAGACATGGTTGATCTCAGAGAATTAAATGACTTTGCTGTTTAAAATATATTAGACACTGGTAATAACTTATTTTTCTGTTATAATAATGACATACCAAGAGTTGCTTCAATCATGGCAGTGATATTGGTAGCCAGTTGTTGTTGATAGTTGTCCATGGTCTTTTCTGCAGTTGATGATATATCATTAGGCAACCAGGTTGCTTAATGATGAAACTTACTGATGGTTAATTCCACTGACATGTTAATCCGCTCCACTAGAGCATCATCCATTACCGCTTTTGACACTGTCTCCTCTGTATTCTGTGGACAAGGTGTGATGACTTCCTTCTGTGGTTGCAAGGCATTAAACTTGTCACTAGTTGCCTCTGGATAGGGAAGACAACATCCACCAGGCACTACCCGGCATGTCACCTGCCAGTCAGTGCTGGCATCAAGGAATAATGGCAAAACATCTTCTGCAGCACCTGTCAATGCATCAGCACTGATACCGTATAACCGGTTTTCTGTTGAACGAGAATGTCCAGCCTGTAGACAGTCCACTGTATCTTGCTCATCATCTTCAACAATGTCTTCCATCCGTTTACATAGTTTGCGTTTGAATGCAATACTGATGTGTCGCCAGTCATTGACACCAAGTGAACATCCAACAATCTTGCTGGTATATTGTTGCATGGTATATGTCAAGTCCGGTGTCGTAAACAGTTTGCCATTGTTGACAAAGAGATAGCTGCTATATAATGCAGCCTTCTCCATGTTGTCTGGATGACAGAGATGCATAGCCAGTTCAGCAAAGGGACGTGCCAAGGCCAGATCCTGGATGATAAGATCTGCTGTCAATGCATCCAAGGCATGGGGGATAACCTTGTCCTTTCTGGTCAATGCACTTCCTTTATGATACTGACAGAGAATAGCAGCATAGTTTCCAAACATTAAAAGTCCACGTGACCGGGTGCGGGTATTGTTGTACTGTATGCATGACAGTTCTGTGCCACGACTGGGTGCACCTGCCAACATTTCTGAGCGTACCATAGCTAGTCGTTCAAACTTGCTGTATTGAAGCAACCATGTGCGGAGTGTAAGGACATTCCATACAGGTTGACCATTGATTTCAGTAATAAACTTTGACCGTAGTGTAGGATGTGCCATGATAGCCTGAGCAAGCTGATCACGGTTTTTAAAGCATTGATTACGGTGGTCGTTAAGAAATGAATGGCCAGGTGATGTGTCTGATAAATCATCTGCCATGTTGGTATAGTCAATGCGCAAGTTTAGACCACATAATACTTCTTTTTCCCAGAGTGTGATAATGTCTTTCTCCAGCACCACAAAGACCTGGCAGATATCATTAAAGGTAATGGTGGTCCCCTTGTATAGCATGCTCTGGTATGTTGCACGGTCCTTCCACCAAATACGTGGTAGCCCCATGGTAGAATAGGCAATGGCTGTTGCACGGTGTTGAAGTGACCGTATGGAATTGAAGGTAGAGTCGTATTTTTCTGTGTACCATGTTTCCCACTCTTTGGACACAGTGGTATAGTCAAGCTTGGTAATGACACTCATTCTTTTGATATGGGCCAAGAATGCAAGGCGCATACAGTATTCCAAGCGGGCAAAGATTGGGGTAGTGTGATGTGGATCTTTGAAGAATCCGTCATGCTTGATATTTGTCAAAGCAATGTAAGAGATGGTAGGATCAGAAATGAGCTGAGTTTCACTGCGGGGATATGAGGTTGTCCACAGAAGTATAAGAATATCAAGGAGGTGGACAGCTGTTTGAGTGACATTTGCAGTAGGGAGCATAGTCTTCAGACTATCCACATGTCCCTGTACAACATCACTTAAAGCCACAGTAAATGTTTTCTTTGGCCGCAGAAGCATTGCAACCAGTCTGACCACCTCCAACATATAGCGGTCAAGTGTTTCATCTCCCTTCTGATGTCTGTGGAACGGAGTATTGCTGATACCACTATATTGACCAGTATCAGAGCTCATCATTAGGCGACCTGGTCAACTAATGATGACTTACGTTTTGACTGGATCAGGCGTATTTAAACGCTGTAGGAGAAGCTCTGGCATCTCATCTATCATTTTTGATGCTCCTCGGAAAAGCATCTCAATGGCTGGAATTAAGCCTGGGAACTCGTCAGGCTTGGGATACTGCACCAGTGACATTAATTCCTCCACATCATATCCCGCAACATGGATATGCCACCGTGTTGACTGTAGCCAGGGACTGATAACTCGAGCATCCAGATCTTCAAGAGATGGCAGATACTTGGCCATGGAATCCTGTTGCTGTGTCCGTGCTGTCACTAGATGTTGTTGCCAAATATTCAGTTGACTGCCTGTGTCTTTGGGTATTACTTCAAAATATGTTTTGTGATCTGAAGTATTGAGTTGCTGGGCTGTAACTTTCTTCCACTCTTTTGGCTTGGGTTGACCAGCATGTTTGATAGAGTAATGGATTGGCATGGATGCAGGTTTGAAATAGATTGTACTGCAGCGGTCACAGGCTATGCAGTTTGAATATACAGGCAATCCCTCCAATTGTGGAAGAGGATTATTCCAGTCACAAGCCAAAGATGTCCTCAGATTAAATGGTGCAAGAGATGGTTGAATGCTTTTGGTATCTATAAGATTACCAGGATGCTGAGCTTTGATATGGCTGCATAATTGATCTGGAAGCAGAGCAATACCACAGGCAAGGCAAACCAGGCATTGAATCTCAGTATTGATGACTATGCCAAGGTTTAAAAGAAAGGCAGAAGCAACTAGCTGATTGCTCTCTTGAACCTGTTTACAATCCATCATTAACCAACTTGGTGTGTTAATGATATAAAAAATAATCACCTGGAATAAGAGATTATTATTTTTCTCAGCAGCTGATTCTTTTGCTGCTATCTAAAGTCTCATCATTAGTTGACCAGGTTGCTTAATGATGTGACAGTGACAGTGACTTACCTCCAAGACAGAGCGCATACTACAGGCAGCCTGATGGTGGTCACGCTTACCACGTGTCCCAAAGAGGAGATGACAAATATTGCATGTGAGAATGGTGACAGTGGTAGAAGTGGACATAATGGTGCGCTTTTTTGGGTGGCTGTGTGGTGGCTGTGCAATATCAGATGGGGGGCAATGAGAGATAAAAAGGAAAACAAGTTGGTTGTCCCATTTCCTATATAGATTTTTAGCAAAACCTGCCCTAAAGTGATACTGACCATCTGTCTAAAGCTAAACCATGTTAAAAACAAACATGGCTCAAGCCCTATATACTGTAATACTCTGTGGTAACTTAATAGATAATATACAGTATTGTATAACATGATATGAATAATCTGTCAGATCATTGTAATATTTATACCATACAGTATTAGCTCTACAGAATCCATCATTAGGTGACCTGGTGTACTAATGATATGTTTTGGTATTAGATAAATGCCTTAAACATGATTCTATACTGCAAAATATAATATATATTATAATAGTCTATGACAACTTAAATAAATTATGTATATGAGATTATTAGCTCTACAAAATCCATCATTAAGCAACCTGGTATACTAATGATGTGTTTTGGTATCAGGTAAAATGCCTGAACATGATTCTGCACTGCCTAATTAGGGTGCATGACTCTGACCACACTAAAATGGGCTGTACCATATTGACTGCATGGTTTATACCAGGCAAATAAGAGAGGACAAGAGTCACTGCAGGATTCTGACTAGGCAAAAAGAGTCTTACAGAGGATAATATCCATTATAATGCCCAGTAATGCCTATTTAAGAGGTATTAATAGTCCATCATTAGCATACCAGGTCGCTTAATGATGAGAATATAATATAATATTATTGGTAACACCCTTTTGGGGGGGTACATGAGTCTGCATTAATATGACCATATTAATACTAGGTATATTATTAGAAGTTTCTCAACCGTCCGATCATATGGTTTCGGAAGCAATCCCTCAAAAACTGGGATGGAGCACTGGATTTTGAACTTAATTACTATACAGTCAATGATTAAACTAGCTACGCACCTGAAGAAGATTCTCAAAATCTCGAGCCGCCATCTGCTTCATGGCAGATGAATTGGTTGAAAATCACCTAATATTATCCCTACCAAAGGTAGGAACTTCACGATAACTTGACATGTGTCAGGTTATTTGTAATACAGGTAGATCCAGAAGCTCACCACCGGTCTAATTCATTCAAGAGAATAGGATCTATTGCTTGTAAAATTCTGAGGAGGTGAATAAAGAGATTCCTCCAAACACCGAGCTCAATGATCTCATGCAAGAGATCCACTACTAAAGTTGAAAATATGTCGAAGTCAAGCGCTGACATTCTCTCAGTGAAGGCACTCTACAGTGGATATGAGTAACTTAAATCATCTGTATCTCTGATATTGGTACTCATGGACGTAGGTAGAAGTGACTGGGGATCAAGTTTCCGCTCGACGCACGCGCTATCGACAGCAAAATTTCTGACATTGATATCTTCCTGTACCTCACGCATTAATATCGTTCGGTTGATTTCAGTTCGTTTATTAAGTGTTCTTCTTTTTCTATCCATTACAGTGCCGACATTAGGAGCTTGGCTGGCCGGGATAAGGCACCGTGGGCAAAGAAAAACTCCGTTTGCTTTAACACTAGAGATAATGGACCTTAAGAGGGGTGAATGTTAAAAGATTCAACACAACACTATACAGAAACTCAACTTTTCTGGGTAATCCGCGGAGTATGGAGTATGTAAATATTCTTGGGTAGAAGCGCCTTTCATTACCGTCAAAGCATCGAATCACCATTCCGTGCTCGTATGCCTCAAGAAATTCATTGTCCAAAAGAATTTTCCATTGTGCATGGAACAACTCATGACGACAATGCCTGAAAAAAGAATCATTCGGTTTCCTCCTGGCTGCTGTATAGAACGGAGTAGCAAAATCTGTAAAACTGTCAGGGAGCTAGGAATGAGGGTTAAATGAATAAACGAGGGAGAATTTGTAACATGACAAACCTTTTCAAAGTAGGCGATGTGCTCGCACAAATGCAAGTTCGGTTTACTACGGAAGTACTTAGACTCATTGCCAAAGAACAAATACAATGGCCATAGTTGGCTGTTCCCAAATGATGCCAAACATGTCGCGTCCGACCAAAACATGAGTGCAACGATGACACGTGGTAAGGTACAATCGCCTTCTGGAGGTGATTCTTGAAGCTTTGTGTGTTCGTCTATGAACGCTTGTGAGCTGTACATTTCTCCGTGCACCTGCTGGTTGTTTTTATTGGAGGATCTCCAATACAGCTTATAAGGTTCGTAGTGAAATAGAGTATGGTTCTCCGGCCTCGTTAGCTTCTCTCGGATAACGTGAACAAGAGAGCAATGGTGAAATTTGATCATAGAGTAATTGCGCATTCCAGGTTCGGGTAAAAGTCAATGAAATGGAACCCGAAAGACTACCCGAGTGTTCCTCCAACCCCCATCCACGTCCTCCCATTCATCGGATAAAGCGATAGTGGAACACTTCCCAAGGATAGTGTTGATATGTTTCCAATTAGTGTTGTGTACGTCTGCGGGCTTAAAGTCTGTGCTCCCTACTATGTCAATTAACTTGCAAAAACTTTCTTGAGACTTCTGTACGCAATCGTCCCAGTACCAGTTTCCAAGCAAGTACGAAGTCTGGTTTGGATATGGAAAGTAACTTGAAGTTTTTTGTAAACTATCATCCATGACATCCATTTTTTGGGAAGAGGGGAAAGTCCACAGGTCCTTGATGGTCATTTTCTCTTCGGGGTCGTGATATGGACGCTTCTCGGTCGTGTACTGACGCCAAAGTCCAAAGCCATTAGGCAGACTGGAAAACTTATCATGATTGGAGATGTCATTGGAAGTTTGGTTGTTGTACGTCACTGTTTGGTTTGCTGCTGGCACTCGATCTTCTTCGAATTCGTCCAGTGGCTCCATGGCCAACTGTTCCACCAAACAAAGTGCGGGAAGAACTTCAGGAAGATGATCCCGATATCTTTGTGGTAAGTTGATTGTTCTTCGACTTTGTTGTCTCGCAATGGGGGCATTCAGATTGTTTACGGCTGTTGATGGACCGGGATCCAGGCAAACAACCCTTTGACCGGAAAGCTAGTTATAAATCAGTATCAGTTATCAAACCAAACGATATCTTTGGGAACGTACTGTCTCGGTCACATTTTGCTCTGGAGTGGCTGCCAGTGTTGTTATTTTGTTGCTGTCAAGCATTTCCAATGGACTTGTTTGAGGCAACAGGGTACCAATGTTAAGTCCCTCCAGTTGGGAAGACGAGACTGTCGACAAAAGGTGAGCCGTTGGGATTGGAGGGTGTATTGCAGTATGGTTCAGGAGCGTGTTGGAGTCGGTCAATTGGTTGGGGTTTACAGGTGAGATGCCAGATGATTCCTCGTCCCGAGCTTTTTGAGCTGATAGCTTCCTGCGTTTGTTTACAAACCATGGCTTTGCTCTTGAAAGAACATCCGACAATCATTTTCTTGTAGTCTGGCAGCCCCTTTGGTGATTGCTCAAAGCATTAATTTGAGCAAATGCCCTACCACATTTGCAGGAGAGGGAGGCCAGTTCCATTGACGAAACAAAAGAGAGAGCCGCTTGATGGTTTGAGGTCTCTACCGCGGAGATGGAAAAATATTAACACGTCAGAGCCTGAGCGGAGTATGTGGACTGCGGTTCAAGTGAATGCTGCCACCCATCATCAATGGCAAGGAACTCAGATGCAATTGCCAGAAATCTGATTAGAAATTAGCTTAACTCGTTGAATAGGATTCTTAAACGTTACCCCTCTGTAGACGTGCATGCTCACGCCAGATGCACTGGAATTTGGCCGCAGCATTGTGGATAATCTTGCTCTGCACGTCCTTGACTTAACTATGGTAAAATTGAGATGGCTTCCCTTCCTTGAAGATCATCGGGTCAAGATATTCCTGAGTCGACAACGCGAGACCAGCAAGGAACTCAAGTGATCCTGCTATACGCTTCAAAGCCTTCATGAGGCCCTCCCCATCTCTCCCTGACCGTCCTCTTTGACTTCAACTTTCAGCAGGGAACAAGGCCGCGGTCAATAATCCACACCTATCAGCATCACCACCTTGGTAGCTCCCTACGCCTGCATAATCTCCTATTTTCATGCGCACTAGTGAGCGATTGCTGAACAATGGCACTAAAAAGCAATGCCCGCGGGTAAGACAGTGAGGGCGGTATAGGCATCATCCGCCGCTGGAAACTGCCCGAGTTTAAAAAGTTTGGTACCAAGCGCTTTGTGTGCATTAGACTGAGATATCACAGCATGGACGATGGGCGGAGAAGAGGGGCGAGCAGGAGGAGCCGCCGTAAGGGATGACTGCGAGCGGGTTTGGGGTGGCTGTATGGGAGTACGAGATTGCAAGTTGGGTTTTGCGTGGCGGTAGGGTAAGTTGTAGACCTTTGGTGGATTGTCTGCTATAAGGGTCTCTGCCACAGCGGCTGCGCAAGAAACGTCTTTTTTCCTTGTATTCTGCGGTTGCTTCACTACATTCCCCATCGCAAGCGTGATTGCACAGATCTTGGTTTGCCTCATCGTCGACTGCCTCCTGCCCACTAGCGCGGCGGTGAGGGCAAGTGTCAGGCAGAATGTTTACCCAAACTGTCCATGGAGGAGCAATGAATGGGGAGAATGTAATGTTGGTTGGTGGTTGCAATCCAGGATTGCTCAGCTTCCATGAGATTTCGTTCAAAAGGCGAGTCGAGGCCTTCTCAGGAGTCTCTTGGAGCCATTGATATGATTGGATAGCAAACAAGGTCACTACTGCCAAGAAGTGCCCCGCCTTAGAAAGCTCGATTAGACTCGCATTGTATTCTTGAGAATTGACACTCACAATAAACAATAGCTTTGAGCCGGGAAGAGAAATCAGCTGTATAAGTCATTCAGTCCAATACATCTGCAGGAGAGTGCTCTCAACCATACCTTGATATTAATATCGCCAGGTAGGGACACTTGCATTGACGCGGTCAGCTATGGTCTGCGATCCAGGGCACGTGTATAAGAGCTCTGCGACAGACAGTTGCATGAGATACTGTAAGGAAAAGTGATTTAGGGACATACTTGAGTGAGCATATCAGCAACCAGCTCAGTCACGGTTGGTATTGTGTATTGAAGAATCGCATCTTCCGTAGAGGCGACCAAGATATCTCCTTCTTGCTTAGTTGTGCCGCTCAGTAGTGGTACCCGAAGGAAATTCCCAGTGGCTGCGCGAGCACGGGTATCAGCGGATATAGTAATATCTGAAGGTTTCCATAGATGAGAAAAGTTTTGTGAAAAAAGCTTGAAAATAGGACTAACTATCCGTGATAGGGAAAAAGGAATTGGAGTTGTTGGTCTGAAGGATAGTATCAGTCAATGTTTTGGAAGGTATACGTTTCATGCAATCGAGTTGGGTGGAGTTGGTGACTGTGATTGACAATGTCAGTGGAATGGCAAAGAGGGAAAGCGAAAGGTACAATACCATTCCCGCAACCAACTGCGCTTGCAACAGTGTTCCAAGCAGTTGGATCCAATGTACTATTTGACTTTGTAATGCTGGTCAATCCAGGGAGTAAAAGACTGATGAAAAAGAGTCAGTAATAGATCAAACATCGACATCAGCAACTAGACTTACTTGCCCGATTGCTCAATCACGCCTAGCAAAGTGTTAGGTTAAAACAGATCTTATTGCTGGAGTATAAAATGAAATACCTTTGACACGTGTATCCTGGGGATAAACATATGTACATGCGTCCACAGCAACTCCGCCAGCACTTTCACCAAACAAAATGATACGGTTCGGATCACCCCCAAAAGCAGCAACATTATCGTAGACCCATTGTACCGCAGCGTTGAGGTCAAGTAAACCGAAGTTTTGTGATGCACTGGCCGTGCCATTCACAGTGGTATTTGACGAGGCATTCAAAAGCTGTATTGCGTTCGGTTGGCCAAATTTGTTGAGCCGATAATTGAAGGTAACGACAAGAATGTCATCGTGTCCTTGAACAAGGTTTGTGCCATTAAATACTGTATTGTTGCTCTGTTTCAGGATATCATCAGTGGACCCCCAAAATATTAAAAAAATATTGTTACATACCGTCCCAGTTATGAAACCGCCGCCGTACACCCACAGCATCACAGATGCATTCTGCTTCCGGTCAACACTCGGAGCCCATATGTTAACGCTCAAACAATCTTCCGACTCCGTCACATTGTTCAGAGGTTGCTCAGTGAGTTTGAAGAATGATACAGTGAATGGGTCCACTGCTTGCGGACAAGAATCACCGTAGGAAGTAGCATTGAAAGGCTCGGAGCGGTTGGGAGGGAGGTGCGGAGCCAAGTGTTGAAGGCTATTGACAAGAATTAAATATTGTTACGGTAAGTGTGACTGTAGGAGGCGGAACGATCCTTGAATCATCAAATTCTCATCCTATGTGCATAATTTACAATATTGTTTTCAGAGGGGAGATGACTATTCAATATTCAGGGTTTATAGGCAGCATGTCCTGCTTTCTCCCTTTTACTGGCCACACTTCAACCATACTACTGGCATCCCAAATCTTTCCCAGGAGCAAGGGAGGGAACAAAATTCAGGGAAAAATTGCTGTTGCGTTCAAAGGTTAATAAATAATGACATTTGTTCAAAAGAATTCATGGATAATGTACAAGAGCCGGAACATGATGTTATCTGTGCAAAGTCTTTGCAATCAGAATTTATGCCCTCACAATGTTGTCAATGTACTCCAATAATCCT
This sequence comes from Cystodermella granulosa, assembly GCA_036937035.1. Taxonomy (NCBI): domain Eukaryota; kingdom Fungi; phylum Basidiomycota; class Agaricomycetes; order Agaricales; family Squamanitaceae; genus Cystodermella; species Cystodermella granulosa. The sequence continues at coordinate 6,579 of JASFDB010000030.1, read as the reverse complement.
CAATCTGGGATGCTGTTTATTGAGGTAGAATAGTAATTTCTTTGTGATGATGAGCGAATTTCTGTAACGATATTTAATATATTTGTTGAGGACTTGATCTGCCCAATGACTGACAAGACTCTTCCAGTCCTTCGACGGTAGCCTCAAGCATTGCGATTTGCATATCACGTGTCTTCACTTGATTCTCGACGTCTGACTGTAGAGTCTGCAATTGGGAGAACTTCGATTGTAACTGATCTAAAAAGGGGTTGGACCGGTCAACAACCGCATCCTCAACCACCTTTGGGGGCGCAGTAGTCAAAGAATCAGGGCAATAAGGTGAAAATGGTCGCTCTATGCGAGAAGTAATTCCAGTAGAAGTGACCAAGTCAATCTTACTACCTTGAAGCATTGTATGGTCAATGTCAGGTTTGCTGTCAGATACACTTGGAGCAAGGGTAGGCTATTTGCTAAGGTATCGGATGATTGATCCAGATTGCGTACGAGTGACAGCATGTATGTGCGAACACGAGGTATTATTTATAGGCGTTGGTGAAGAGGGCATGTCACTATAGAGCTGCTCAACAAATATTGATCGAGTGAGAAAGGAGAGATTGGACGTACATAGTAGTATCAGGAGATGCAGATCGGCTGACATGGCTTACGAGGTGCTGCAGAAAAGCTACTGTGCTTCTTTGAGTTCTTTAAGATTTTCAACGAGACTAATGTCGTATTGTCATCGCTATCGCCCAAGTTGGTTAATGGTGGGGTATCCCTTAAAAGACCATCCATATTATACTGTGCATTCTTCGACGCCGTCTTTTTCAGAAGCTGCAACAGTAAGATCAGAACAAGCTATCGAGAATTTGTGATAGAATGCAAACCTGGGAAATGAAAAGGATCAGCTATCGACGAAAGCGTGAGGTTCACCTGCTGACCAGACGATTACTAACATTTTTCCCTTTCTAGTCTGATCGACGCACTTGGTTGAACGGGCACAGTGATTATCCTGCACAATCTGATTCGGTACTTATGTACCATCCATTGAATGAAACGTCAGGTTGGTCGGAATTTGAAATGAACTTGGTGAGTCTTAAGTCTGTTTGCTTGGAGCCAGGAGGATTCCCATTAGTACTCCTGGTTCTTGGTGCGGCCTCGAAATGGACTTTTTCGCCACTTTACAGGATAATCTGCGCAAAGTACTACTGAAAAAGGCTGCTGATCCTTTGTTATTAGTGAAAGCACGCCGTTCTAGGGTCAGCTCATTGGAGGAATCTGATGTCGCCCGGAGCACCATCGCGGCCCAGAACGCCTTCAAGGGCGTAGATGGATCCTCCTTTGAGTGGGACTCTCACCTTCAAGGCTCTGAAGCCTTGCTTGCTGTAACGTCGCGCTTTGCAAACAGCGCCGTGCCAGCGGTCGTGAACCCTCTGCAGGTTGGCCCATGTAAATCATGATGTATATCTTAGATTCATTTATTTTTATCTTAGCCCTCAAAGCAACAAAGTTCAGTCAAAGAAGAGGATAAAGATGACTTCTCGACGCTACAGCGCCAAACGGCGTTTGGTGCTTTGGTACGTATTTTATTCTATTCTATGCCATTATCTGACGCCTTTTTACAAGCAGTTCAGTATATTGGATATCGAAAAAAAGTTTCCCCTACTTTACCTCGAAAATGTAGTCCTCAAAAGTATCAATTCTGCAGAATCAGTGACCGACATCCACCCACGCACTCTTTGGACTGCGCTCCGCAAGTCCGACGTTTTCGCAGAGCGGATCTCCCATCCTGCCGACGAGTACCTGATCCAGGTAATGGACACCCTTCTGCAGAATACTGCATTCACTTCGGAGCTCCCCTGGACTCAGGAATTCGATGGTTCTGATCCGCAGGCGCGCGCGCTATACGGGGCTTCGGGTTCTGTGTTGGGTCCTCCGGGATCCTTCCAGACGTTTGCGGGAGCGCTCTTGACTGTCATGAGGAAGGCAAGGAGGTATGGGAAGTTGAGGTATCCTGATCATTTATTTTTTATTGATAAGCCTGAGTGTTTGTATCGCTTTTTAATCACCTCCAAATACATTTTACTAATCTCTTTCCCCTTAGTCAATTGTGATCAATTCTCAAACATATGCGAGCGCCGGCTCGTCATAATGCGCTCACGCCTTGCAAATCGTGTCGCTCAGTTTATGGCATTTGTTGTTGACAGACTAGCCGGGAACCTTCAAGACTCAGACTTACATTTGACGACCGATGAGAAGCAAAGGATACTTACGAGAGCTACGATTTCCACTCTCTTGGGTTTGGGTGACACATTTGCCACAGGTACTGATGGCAAAATCAGTGCGCACTGGCCAACAATGCTGCACTCGCACATGCCGTTCAATGAGGAATCGGGAATCGCTTTCGGGGTAAGTTTACGCATCGTTTGGGTACCACTACTGACTGACCATTATTAGACTCACGTTACCATTCCGTTTTTCAACAAATGTCTGATCGCCCTCTACAAACAGATTTTCTATCATGATCTGGACAGCATGGCGGAGATGACCGCCTTGTACCTCGACCTTCCTGGGGACCCCCTCTCCATAATGCTCTCCCAAGAACCTGGTCTCGCAGAACAAGACAGACAGGAGCTTTGGATCACTGTAGGGTCATTGGGTGGCTTCGGGCAAATTTCTGCCATGGTAAGTCCCCTTATATCACATCACATCTGCCCCACTTACTTTTCTGACAGGCTATGAAGTATCTGCACGAAAGGGGGGTCAGCTCCCGTGGCGAGTTTGACATCAACATGGAAAGTTATTCTCGCACCTACAGGCAACTATTATCCATCTACAGGACCACGTACTCAATCCGTCGCACTGCCAACAAGAGGCCAATTACGTTGGGAGATTTTATTCAGCAAACTCTAAATGACATTGCGCTCAACGAGTGAGTTCAATATTATCCTAGTTTCTTCAATTTGATTATAAAAATTAATTGACTAGATGGCCAGCGACTGCATTGTGGTGTCGCTCGCTGGCGACCTGATGTCATTCATTTACTACCTACTACAACGCTTTTGATATATACTTTGTTTTGTTTTACTACATTTTTTTTGCAAACTTTTAACGAAATACCATGACCTTTTTGACCCTGTGACAACTTGAAGATCTTACGAGAGGCTTCCTACTTTGTCTCTTTACATAACATCTCCCGCCATGGATTTTGCCCGTGGGGACTATGAGACGTCTGCATCGATGATGGCCGCTATCAAGTGTCAAGATGATAGACTTGGTGAACGTGAATCACACCCTGAATGGGTTTGGGAGCATTGGCAAACCGATTGGGTCTTTGAACAAGGGAGCAAAGTTTGGGGTACGGTTCTTCTTGTACACATATACTCTCTGCGTGGAACTAACTAGACAATCAGAATGCCCTCTGCCGCCCATATCTACCTTCTAGAATTTGTGACACAAACTCTTTTGTGGACTGCGTGCAAATTCACTCGCCTATTGGGCCATCTATGCCTCAACAACCATCGTATCACTACGTACCTTGCGACTTGCTTGATTGCCTCGAAAATTTACAACTCCAGTGAGTGCATTATCAAGTTGGATTGTTGAAGTAGAATTCACGTATATCTAGACACCGGCGTGTGAGGTTTATGTGCTTGGAGAGAATGAACCATCCAGAATCCTCGCCAATCAGCATTTTACAAGCTTCTTCTTCATCACGAGCGATCTCGTCGGCATTGTCCCACTCTTCCTTTCCATCCACGACCCATTCTCAAGCGTAGGTCTGAGTACTTTGCAACAATGCTCTCTTCATCTTTTGCAGAAGCATCTCATCTCGCTACTGGCGAAAGGAAGATATACACCGTGATCGTTGAAGAAGCGGATTTCAAAACCAGTTACTGTTTGTTATGCTAACTAGCTCTTGTTCAAAGAATATGACGACCCTAGGGCAGCTTTTGATGGCGTGGGCCTTGGTTGGAGTGCCAAATGGTTGAATACTCGTGAAAGAGAATGGGATTGGAAATTTTTTCACAAAGCTGGCCTCTTGGATGACAGTGTTGGGGATTCACGCAGTGCTGCTAGTGGCGGCAGTTTATCTGCTAATGGTATCAACAGGACTAACAGTACGACATCCGATGCATATCGCCAAAATGTTCTCCCTGCGAAATCACCTAGTGGCTTGGAGTCCACGAAACCTACTATCAATCCTCCAAGTGCTTCTAGATCCACCAACTCCTCTTCTCGTCGTTCAATTCCTTCAAACTCGCTCCATTACAATGGCTGTTGGTGGAACAAGCTCAGTCCCAAGATCAAAGTCCGTTTCCATGCCTGTACCAAGACCGCTATAGTGTCATTATTCATGATGAAGCTCACGAACGATCTCTAAGCACTGATGTACACATGGGCCTCCTACAAAAGAGTACGGCTTCTTTCGTATTATCTTTGGATCATCACTTACACACCTGACAGTTTTATCTTGTCGTCGCGATCTCAAACTCATCGTAACATCAGCAACTATGAATGCAGACAAAGTCGGTCATTCCTTTAATTCATTTTCTGTTTATCGTCTAATATAACTAATAGTTCTATAATTTCTATGGCAATGCGCCGACTTATACAATCCTGGCTGTACATTCCAGTCGATATCTTCCTTGCTAAATCTCCTTGCGAGGATTTTGTAGACAGTGCGGTGAAGGTCCTCCATATACCCATTTTGCTTCCCCCAGGCGACAAACTCATATTCAAGACTGGTCAGGAAGATATCGAGATTACATGTCAGGTGGTGCAAGGTTTGTCATTGTACAATACTGCTACTGGTCTAATTCTATAATTTCTTTCTTCAGAGCTTCTTTTCCAACTAGACGAACCACCACTGTTGGCAATCTTGCCCATATATTCACAAATGCCCGCCGATTTACAAGCCAAGATTTTTGAGGTCACTAGCAATGGAAGGAGGAAAGTAGTCGTTGCTACCAATATCGCTGAAATTTCCTTGACAGGTCTGTATAAATTTTCTAGCTAGTGCATCCTTTGAACGCTCTTTGCAGTTGACGGTATTCTGTACGTTGTTGATGCAAGATACTTCAAACTCAAGGTATACAATAGTGGTTTTCAAAACTCGGCTATTTACGCCCTATTTACCTCCTGTTTATGTCCTATTTTCCTCCTGAAATCAGCCACAATTTGATCACATGGCGTAATAATTAGAGTTCCAATTCCAAAGCCAGCGTAAGTACCGTACGGTCCGTACTAGGTCCCTTGCCTCCTCCCCACATGCCTAGAGAGTCTGTCCGCCAGCGGCTTCTACGACGCATACGAGACCAATGTGACTACATGGCTCAACAGCGCCTCGACATGTTCCTTCTGGATGTAATGTCCAATGTTGACGACTGTAAGGGCAACCTTAGACGCGGACTGTGGACCTCACACAGGCTGTCAAGGGAATTCCAAAGTTATATTAGGTATGTACAAGTGATAATACTACTCACCTGTCAAGGGAATTCCAAAGAGAAAAGAATGGGGAATTCCTTGACAGGTGCAACTAGCTATAGTGAAAATAAGCGTGAGACGTTGCTGACATAGCTACAGGCTGCATTGGGATGCTCCTAATGACTTATTGATGGCGCGAATGCTGTGCGGAGCCTACGTATGCATTTGCGAGTGAAGGCTGCTGAGTGCGGTGCAATGCGAGAGGGAGCAGCGCGAACTGAACTGAATGCGAGGCATGCATTGATAGCGCGAAGGCGTGCGAACGCGATGCCGTAAAGATGCGTGTGATGGCTTGATGCATCTGGCAGAAGCATAGCGAAGTTGGGAAGTGCTGCAGGGTCCAGTGGCGGTGCATGGACGTCATTGATGGAAGGCCAAGTACGCTGGATGCAGCAATGGCAACGCGGAGTTGTGCAAAGTCATGCAAGCTGATTAGAGTGCGGAACGCGGAGTGCGGGAACGCGTAGCGCGTGAAAGTAATCGCGCGTATTCGCGTACCGCGGGAAAGTGTCCGCGTGAGTTCGCGTACCGCGGGAACGCGAGTCCTGCTTGTCAAAGGAGGAAGAAACAAGAAAAGAGATAAAAGAGAATAGAAACTATGGTACAAACTGGGTGTCCCCTTACAACGACTCGGACAGCACTGCCAGATCATCCCCATCTGCCTCAGTCTCCTCAGTCTCCTCCATGACGGTTACTAATGCCGATAGCGACTTCAACTCGGACTCCTCAGTGGACTTATACTTCAATTTTTTTGACTGGTGGGACAGTATTTTGAAAAAGGAGGAGCAACAAATCTTGACCACCAGAGTCCTCAATCGGCCTCCTCCAGTCCCCCGTTCCCCTCAGATCCAGCTTCTAGACAAGTACCGAATCAGTCACCCTCATCTTTTCCGCCGTCACGTTCGTGTTCAGCCGGATACCTTCAACTACCTCGTTGGCCTCATCAAAAACCACCATATCTTCCAAAACAACTCGAATCACCCTCAAATCCCCGTTAGTACCCAACTTGCAATTTTCCTCAGTCGTGCCGGCCACTACAGCAATCGTGCCGGCCCTCACGACATCGCTGAATGGGCTGGTGTGTCGACTGGCACCGTGCACAACGCCACCAGGCGT
>JASFDB010000028.1:6030-16196 GCA_036937035.1 Cystodermella granulosa | reverse complement strand
AAAAAGAGCTTTTTGCGAGAACTGCGGTTGACAAATTCCTTATCGGGAATACCGAGAACTTCCATGATGCAAGACAGTTGCTCTTGTTCATTCTCTCCAGGAAAAATCGGGAATCCAGTATATAACTCCGCTAGGATGCACCCCAAACTCCACATATCGATTGCCATATGGTAGTTCATACCAAGTATAACTTCTGGAGAGCGATAAAAACGGCTTTGAATGTAAGTATAAACTGTATTTTTTAAATCATGAATACAATAAGGGTAGAGATAGTAAACACATACTTTTTTCGTGCTCAAAACAGCTACTGCCAAAATCAATAACCTTAATTGCGCTCTTGGCCGGATGTCGAAGCAAAACGTTCTGCAAATCCTGTGAGTTGATCAAGTGGGAAAATGTAAAAGCTGGATTATACCTCAGGTTTCAGGTCGCAATGAACAATGCGATGATGTCGCATCAAGGAAAGCGACATCAACATCTGACTGGTAAATCGGCGTATTAAAGCAGTAGTGAAGCCCACAAATCCATTCGCCTTGATGAGCTCATAGAGATTAATGCTTAGAAGTTCCATGGCTATGCAAAGATGGTTCCTGAAATAAAAATGTTCCGTCATTTTAATGACATGATGTTTTTCATCCGAATCCTATAAAGCAGTCAAGTCTATACCCTTCATAGATAAGAGTGACACCAACCCATTTACGGAGATTGTCAAGGATCTTGATCTCTACTAAGGCTTGATGATGGAACCGTTTCTTATTCCGAATTATCTTAATTGCCACCGATTCGCCAGTCCCGTGGTCACGACAGTGTAAGACCTGACCAAATGAACCTTTGCCGAGAGTGTCCATAACCTCGTAACGATATGCAAGATGGTCGTTATTGACGACAAGATAATCTCCTCGCTCGTCGTCATATCCATGGTTATTGGTAGGGTCACGAAGAACTGCTTGCTTTTTCTTACTTTTGGCCCCAATGCAATAGATTTTGTCAAATTCCAGGATCTCCTTTTGCTCATACTCCGACAAATATTGGACTTGTGGGCCACTCAATACGCCTGAAGTAGAATTCATTGAGAATCGCCTATGGCCATTAAAATAAAACTTACCAGTGGGTGAAGAGGGTCTGACGGGAGTTGAGGGCTCAGGAAACTTCAAGAGTTCGTCTAATTCTTCTTGAGTTGCCCCTGATGCAAGTTTTTTCGCTTGCTGTCGCCGAATATAATGAAGCATCTCCTCGTCCCCAAGCAGCTCTTCGTCATCAACTGAACTAGGAGCAGGAGAGGGTGTTGACAGAGATTGACGACTTGATGAAGGAGAGCCTAGGGCTTGGTGAATGCTTTGCCCCGTTGGATTCAAGGAGCGCGTGCTGGCCATCGAACCCTTAGAGCCAAGAAGCTTGAGTCCCTTGGAAGGCGAGAGAGCTGAGAAGCGGTGATGGGAGGATGATTCCGTAGAAACAGCAGGTGTCGAAATAGAAGCCACAGAGCTTGTGGATGATTTTCGAAGGCCAATGAAAGATATCGAATCCCGGTTGCTTTTGCGATGCATTATACCACCGGAAGTCGATGCAGTGGCAGAGGATTGTCGAGGGACGCGTGACGTTGACGCTAAAGGAGACTCACGAACGGAGAGGTGTTTAGATGAAACAGTTTTGAGTGTTAGGCCGTCTTCATTACCCATAACCCCAAATTCATCCATCAGAAGGCCTGTAGGAGAAGGGTTTGTAGAGGGTATTCCTGTAATATTGACACTTGTCCGTCGACTAGCTAATACGGATGAAGAATGCTTTAAGGGTGGGGAGGATGCTGTTGAGGTTCGACTAGAGATGCGGGGAATCTTGGTGGGTGTTTCTTTCGATACTGGATTAGCAAGTGAGAGCGAAGCCTCTCTCATTTCCTTTAGAGTCTGTGAGCTGCTTGTACCATTAGTCCCAACTGAAGGTGAACCAGCAATGGTGGGCAATTGATTACGAGTGCGCAAAGAAGTATCAGATTGTTTTTGCATCGAGCTAACCGTTTGCGATGTAATCCTGGAGGAGGGCGTACGTGTGGAGGTCGACATATTGGAACTCGAAGATGAAGTGGACTTCAACTTTGCCACTCTTTGTGCCGTGGCAGGTTCTATGGCAGCGATTTGCATGGGGGGAAGATTTATAGGGGATCTGGGCTTCCTAGGGTCTGTTGAAGAGAGAGTCTGGCGACAAAACTCAATTTACACGCATTGAAGTGATAAAAAGTTCCTACCTTCCCTCGTTTTCTATTGATCAAGACCGAGATTCTGCTCTCACTTCTATCTTTATCACTCTGCTTTGATTTTTCCTTGTCAATTTTTCCTTTCTCTCGATCAGAGTCCTTGTGGACTTCTTTCAATTTTCCAGTGTCTTTTTTTGCTTCCTTGGGATCTACATGAAGACTTCTTCTAGAAGACGACTTCAAAAGTGAAGGAAGACCCAAGCTCAGTACAGAAGATTTCTTGTGTGTTGAGCCCGGTACAGACGTTGACAAAGAAGCGTAGTCACGCGTAGGTGAACCAACTCTCAGACGAGCATTGGAAGTCGAAGCATTGCTCACTGAAGGGGAAGAAGGAGCAGGTACAGAAGGATGGACTTGCATGGATTGAGACGAAGACCGGCGGAAAAATGGAATTGATGAAGGAGTTAGACGTTTGGATTGACCGAAACGAACGGATGATGTAGGACTGAGCGGGCCTGGTTGTGGTGCAGATAGGGCAGATGTTGTGATATTTGTGCTTGCGCTTGACCCTGTATTGGGTCGACTAGCAACAAAATTTCGATCAGGAGTTTTGGATTGGGTAGAAGGTAAAGTCGAGGTACGAATCGAGCCAACAGATGATAACGAAGCTAATGACCCCGCCGACATCATTGCATCTGGCTGTTTTGGCGACCAAGGAACTTTAGATCCTGCTGACATAGTCCGATCTTTTGATGTCGATTTGCGGATTTGTTGCCCAAAGGTGACGGACCTCGGGCTTAGAGGAAATCCGGCCTTGTTCGAGGAAGATGGAGAGCTCGAGAGCTTCAAATTCAGAGCACTCGAAAAACTCCATTTCTTTGATGGTGTTTTTTGAATGACAGGTTGATCAACAGAGGTTCCACTGTGGATAAAAGTTGATTGAGTATGTTTGATCTGGTCGCGCGTCTGAGGAGACAAAACGTCAAGCGAGTAACTTCTTTCTGCGTCATTTTCGACGGAGGTGGGGAAAGTAAATCCGGAAGATGTCTGCGGGGGAGAACGATATGAAGACAAGTCCTTAGGCAATGGGGGGACAGGAGGGACAACAGTATCTTCGGCTGCATCGGTACTATTGGCAAGAGATGCGACCCTGTCCTTTAGCGACGTTGCCTCGCCAGAATGAATAGATATATCGCTTCCCGCACTATTACGACGATTTTTGCTGATGGAATGACGACCAGAAACCGCAGAAATAGAAGTAACGCTGGTAGCAGCTGAAACAGAAGCCGAGTCCCGAGAACTTGTTGTGGGCGTGCTCGTATATGTTGTCGAAGATGCTGAGCCACGCTTGGCACTGAAGCTCAAACGAGCGCTTGTGTTAACCGTTTTCTTAGGTGTCTTCTCCTGGGATGATGTTGCACTTAATATCTCGTCACCGCTAGTCACAGAGGTTTCTGGGGCTACCTGCGGTTCTCGAGCGGAATCAATTTCCTTGGCCTGCGGTACATCTTTCGCGTTCACGTTTCCTCGTTTACTCTTCGTACCCTCCGACCCACTAAGGCTTGTCCACTGATTTCCCAACTTACCGGCCGGAGTTTCGGGTCTACTGGAACTTGAGAGCCTTCCGAAGCTGCCGATACTTGCACGAGCGCGCGCAGTCTTACCGGTCAAACCATCCAGCTTGCGTAATGCTACAGCAGTGGCCTCATCATCCATACCAGACCAACCTTCTTGTGTCCCTCTAAGTAAGGAATGTGCAACGTTAGGTGAGGCATGAGTTTGTAGATTATCCTTTGATACTGACGCAGAAAACAGAGGCGGAGTGTGTGAAGTCGTGTTGATGTTAGCTTGCTGTTTGAGAAAATGCTGGATGGAAGTGGATGACGGGGAGGGTGGGAGGTGTGAAAAGTCAGTTGTATGGACACGATGGGGAGGATGGTTGTCGCCATGACTAGAGGACGAGCTAACGGAAGTCTGTCGTATATGTTTGTCCGCGACCTTAGAGATAGATGCCTTATTACCACTGACAATAGTGAGCCCTGAACTTTCGCGACGGCGTTCCTTGTTCTTTGTTTCCCGAGCCAAGATATTTGACGAGCTGGTAACATTGAGACTTCGATGCTTGCGCACAGAAGTCTTCTCTTCTCTTCCCTTTTCCTTAGCAGAAGCACCGGGCTTGGAAATAAGCGATCCTGTTTGATCCATCTCAAATTCGTCAGAGGTTCGTTTTCTAGCTCTTCTTGCTGTTTGCGTAAAAGCGCTTGGTGGAGAACAAGGTAAGGCATGATCAGAACTTTCTGAAATATCTGAAACTTGGCGCGACTCTGAATATATAGAAGCGCCCTTCCGAGGATAAAGAATTTCTTCACCACCGCTTTCTTCGGCGATGGATGGTCGTGTTCGCAGAGCTCGAGAAAGCGGGTTGTTGTGCGAGGGCTTTAAATGCTGCTCAGATATATGACAGTATTTTTATAAACGCAAACTACCTCGTCCCTTTCCGACAATTCACCATCGACCGCCTCTATAGTCCACGGGCTATCGGGCTCGTCATCTTCACCGTCTTGAGGTATTATTATGTCATAACCTTCGATTTCGTGCTGATTTTGATCTACGTTGTCTTGCTCCTCTTTCGCCCAACGAGGGGTAGCTAGTTCTCCTACGCCGACAAGTCCACGTCTGTCGATGGCGGCAGGATTTCGAGCTGGGGTGGTAGGCTCCATCATTGGTCTGATTTCTGGTGTCTTGCTGACACGTGCAGTGGTTAGAGGAAGAGGAGGAGCAGGCGATTCCGATGGGGACTGGATTCCAAAATAATAAGGATCCAGAGAGGACGTGGCTGAGGCCGAGCGTGAGGAAACTCTTTCCTCTGCCAGCGCACCTTCATCTGCTACTGGAACCCTGACATCGAGCTGGGCAGTCTGTCGAAATTTGTTTTTGGCAAGATATAGAGTCATAGACAGACCTGTACTGGTTCTGAAGCGTTTCCAAAATCACGTTCGTTTGGAAGCTCTTCACCCGACCAAGACTTCATATCGTCGTCAGGGAGTTCTAATGCTGGAAGTTTCTCATTCCTCTTGAAAGGGTGGTCACCAAAGGCAGCATAAGCACGACGAGGGGATGGCGGTGCCGACATGAGGTGTGCAACACCGAATTGCGAACACGAATGGGAAAAGAAGAAAACAAAATAGTGTGTAGCGGAGGGTATTGAGAACAATGAGCTCGTTGGTCAATATGTCTGTGAATGAGCAGGAAAACGGATTATGAGCGACGCTGAGGAGTCCCAGCACGCAGTGCTCAGAACTCACAACTCAGTCCAAAGAGCCTTCAAGCTCAGAGTTCCATTTACATTTCACACGTGACACTGCTACTGTGACAGTGTATAACTAGTAGTATTACCGACAATGTCCAGTCAAGACACATCCATCGCATCCAATACAGAGGATGATACGAGAACGGGGGCCGTCATCATCTCTATGCGAGATGTAACAGATGCCATGGACGGTCTAGAATATGCATCTTTACACCAACAAGCCTGCATGAGTTCCCATATTTCGTCTGTCAGCCAAACGGAGACCTCCTTTTCTCGAGGCCGTGGAGGCGTTTTCTTGAGTATCACAATGTCATGAATAACGGAGGCATCTCGTTTACGATCAGCAAAGGGTTGCTTCCCTGTGAGGAGTTCAAGTATAGCCATCGCAAACGAGTAGGTGTCTGTCTCCACGGTCGGAGACGTAATCGCCCCCTCAATCAGCTCTGGGGCAAGCCACCGAGCACTCCCTGCAGCTGTCAAGGTTGCAGAAGCACTTCTCTCGGTGACTTCTTCTATGACTTTTGACATTCCGAAGTCACATATACAAGCTTCGCCCTAAAAAATTGATTAGGACACTAACCATCAATATAGAGGCACCCTGACTTTTGTGGACACTAATATGTTCGCCTTTTGAATACAATAAGCTTCAAGTTCAGGATGGACATTCAGAAAGCATACGCATTTGACTGATCTATCAATTAGCACCAGAATAGTTCGAAAGTGAAGGAACACCACGCACCATTTCCGTGAATAATGCTGCGATAATGTAGATACTGTAGCCCTTGCGCCGCGCCAGATATCTGGCCACAGTTAGCATACATATTAATTTCTTTCAAAATACAAAAAATGTACCAAATGCATCCTATCAGCCTTGGGATATGACTTGACATATCTATACAAAATTGAATGACTGTTCTTCACAATTAAAGCCACATATAACCTACTCAAGTACGTTTCCATTTTCTTGCCAAGGAGAAACCTGTGGACAGCAATATGTGATTGTTCCTTAATTAGGGTGTATCGCAAACCATGTGTATATGCTGTCCTTGATTCGTCACAATACCGTAGAATGGCAAGATATGTATGTTCTTAAGGTCCGCCCAAACAGTTATCTCATGTAAGAAACGCTGCAGAAGTTAGTTGGCTAGGAGTCACATAATAGACCATGCTGACCTTCTGCGCTCTGGAATCCGACGTTTTAACATTGCGAAGGGCTTTTAGAGCAACCTAGATGAGAGTCTTCAACAACGATCATCATATTTAGCATCTTAAGCAACACCTTTTCCTCGCCCAGCCAATTCCCCATCCATATGTCGCTGTATGTCCCGCCAGCAACAGCCAAATCTCCGACCTTGGTTACCTCCCCATCTAAAATCTTCACAGTTGGTGGTATTCCAGTAACGCGGTGTAAGTTGATCAAACCGCGCTGATATTGAAGGTATCGCTGGCTATCGCGTGGTTCGGGTGGCGGAGAGAGAGAACCTTTCAAAGCGGCTATAGATTCCTGCTGATCATCTCGAAGGATACGCAGCTCCTGAAAGTGTGTCAATTTCCTCAATTTCCTTTTCAGAATACGCACCCTTTGACCAGCCTCCATTAAAATTTCAGCAACATGCTGGCCAGCGTTTTGCATCTCAACGACCATTTGCGTCTCTCTTTGATTGGTGAGTACCTGAAGCAAAAGATCTCGCATTTCGGCGTGATTGCTTGCTGTGTGTGCATCTGCATCCCTCTGCGCTTGATGTAAGACGATATGCGCGCTAATCTCCGAAAATCAGATCCGAGCATAGATGAAACAGCGGTCTCACTTGAACTAAGAGTAAGTATTCCATGAGAGCTAAGAGTCATTCTTTGTCAAACGCGGATAAGAGCACTACCTGGAATAGACTTAAAGCATGGTCTAGTTCAGACTCGCAAGTATCAAGACCATGACCGATCTCATTGCTTTTCACTGGGCAGTTACAAGTAATACCGAGGGTAATGCAAATCAGAAGAATCACTCACGATATGTGGTTAGGAGATTATAACGAGACCATTGCTTGACACGTTTCAGAATTTTCTCAAAAACGCTTGACCAGACACTAGCTTAGTGCGAGAAAGAAAGATATGAATAACTAAGCAACTTACGGAATAATTTCATCTACAACATGTTGTAAATCTGACCCTTCTAAACTTGAACTGCGTTCATGTAGTGTGTTCAAAAGCCGGACACATTTATCTACTACTTGTTTGGACTTTCTCTGCCAAAAATTATAATGTATATTTGCAGGGCTTGAGAAATTTGGTACCTTGTGAGTGCTGACGTCGTCGCAGGATTTAACAATGTCACGAAGTAGGATAGCGGCGGCTCCCACAAAAGGTACCCCGCATAGTGAACCAGCAATTTCTAATGCTCCCAAGCCAACATTGACTACCTGTCTCATTTATCTACATGTAGGCAGAAATGAGCAAGGGTATGAATTGAATTAAGAATTTGAACACCTGATGCTTTACGGATGCGTGAAGCCTGGCTCCTCCGTAGTAAATTCAAGATTTTACAAGAGTTGCGCTAGCGAAAGACGAGCGCCAAACCAGGATTCGATTACATGTCTTGACCGAGCGATTTGGGTAAGTAGGCTGGCACATTGTGATGCACGTGGAGAATCGTGGAATCAGATGAGCTTCTGCGCTGAACAGAATTCGAGCCTTGATCCTAGTTGAATATTTGAATCGCGACGACCCATGCACGTTTGACTGCATTCTACTCATTATGTTATCTCGCAAACGCAAAAGGTCTCAAGCATCCTTAGGATCCGAAACTTTTGAAAGTCAAGGAGACGACGAGAGTAGTGGTCAACTTCAACATGAACGGGAAATTTGGGAAACGCTTCGAGAGGAACACTACGAAGGTATTTGTGCAAACCTGTTTTACCTTTTCCCGTTCAAAAAACGCTCAAAAACTCAGTCATCGAACAGTTACCATTGACATTACAGAGACAGTTGTTTTTAATGCAGCAACTTGACGAACAAGCCAATGGTTCGTGACAATTACATTTGACAACCAGGAGTCCAATTTGTTTTGAAGGGTACTTCAAGAGCTTGCTGTCTGTTTTACAAGGATATATCGCTTTGCGACGAGCCGAGCCATCAAACATTGCTTTGGAGGGTGGGACTCAGTATAAAGCAGATGCTCCTGCAGAGGCATTACGATCTCCTGACTTGCAAGCGTCAAACGCGGCTATTGAATTGGAAACTTCTGAAATCGCCTGGCTGTCCTCTCCCTCAAAAATTCCTGGGTTTGAGTCGCATGCTTTTCGGAGAACACCTACTGCCCTTGGCTTACCTTCAGATCGGGTCAAAAATTCCGTCAAGAGTCGAGGGATGCTATCCAACATCGCTTGGCTTTCAGAAGAACTTGGACGTGCAGCACAAGAAAAGGTCAACCTTGCACAAACTACTCAAGACTCAGTGCGTATTCCTTTAGAAAAAAATTATTTATTCAAACCGTCTGGTCAGATAGAACGTCACATTCGTATAATAGATCAGGCCATTCGAGAACAGGAATCGTCTCTAGATGATAATCAGTCGAGCACAAATATCTTGCCTATACTTCTTCCTGATCTAGTGGTACCGAGATGGAGTCGTTCTATGCGTGTCACATTTAGTCCTGACGACGACGTTGGTGTCGTCGCTGAAACAAAAGAAGCAACATTGCTAGAATTCTCTCTTGTTGACACTGATTCCGCACAAGCACTTGCACATCGTACGAAAAGAAAAAGATATCGGGGTTTGCACAAAGGTCGATTGAAGAGAAGGCTCGAGAGGGAGGGTCAAGAGCCACTTAAAATCACTTTGCCAGCTAAGGCAAGTAATACAACGGAAGAGCTGTATTGTTGTTGTAACAATGTGTCCTTCGGAGAGGTAATATCTACTATCCCAGTCATTAAAAATAATGTCAGTCACTCATTGCATAATAGATGATTGGATGTGATGGGCCCGAGTGTGAACGCGAATGGGTGTGTGGTTATTCTTTGTGGTATGGTTCAATCGTTTGCTAATCAGAAACGCTAGTTTCATCTCACTTGTGTGGGCTTGACAAAACCACCGGTAGGAAGATGGTATTGTACAGACTGCAGGACGTACAACACTGTTAAGAAGATGAACACATGTTGATTAATCTGCATTCACACGCATGTTCAACTTATTTCCCAACGTCTCCATGTACACGTCTTCAATCGATTCGTTA
This sequence comes from Cystodermella granulosa, assembly GCA_036937035.1. Classification (NCBI taxonomy): domain Eukaryota; kingdom Fungi; phylum Basidiomycota; class Agaricomycetes; order Agaricales; family Squamanitaceae; genus Cystodermella; species Cystodermella granulosa. The sequence continues at coordinate 6,470 of JASFDB010000028.1, read as the reverse complement.
GATTTAAAACGAATCATAACTTTGAATATACCTGTCTCATGTCGTAGCTTCCAGTATTCAGTCAATAGGTCATTTAGTTCCATCTCACTCTTTTTCAGTTGTCCGAGCATCTGTTTGTATGTTTGTAAACCCCTTACATATGACTTGCAATAAAAACAAACCTTAGCTTCTATCACATCAGCCTCGTCTCTCAATTCTTCGACCTGCTTGTCATTGTCACGTCGCTCGATTACCATTTCATCATATTCGCACTGCAGTCGTTCTATAGTCCGTTCGTTCGCAACCTTTTTATCTTCGGCATGTCGCTGGGCGCGCTCGAGCTTTTCATGGGCATTAGATAATTGTTTTTCGACGCGCTGAAATTTGATTGAGTGTTCAATACTTCATTATTCTAAATGTTATTACTAACATCTTGACGCAGCTTTAGTTCATTTCGCTCG
>JASFDB010000027.1:0-19904 GCA_036937035.1 Cystodermella granulosa | reverse complement strand
TCCTCCTTTACACCGACTGATACTTTGCGCACTTCAACTGGAGTTCGGACAGATGAGCTTTCGACAACAGCTGTTACCACAAGCACTTTTGATACATACCTCGCTCCCTCAACGCTATCTTATAGGAGGACTGAATCTGCGTCTTATTTGGGGGATTCTCAGGATTCGGAGTCTTATACATACACCGGGACTTCCCCTTCTACACTCTCCAGGACCAGAGAAGTCAGAAGGAGAGCATATGGTCGGGCGGGCTCAAGGTCACAGTCTACGTACACAGACGATTCATCTGACAAGGAGAACTTGGGAACGAGAAGCTATACTGATAGTGGAAGCTATACGCAGAGTGGGAGTTATACACCTAGCGGAAGTTATATTTCGCGTAGCCTTGGGAGCTACACGCCAGACAGTAGGAGCTCTGCTCTCGAGGATGAGAGTTATACAAATGGCGGAAGCGGTTATTCAAGTGGAACGCCAACATACACCCGATAATGAGAAACCTAGCTTTGATGACACACTGCAGACGAATTCGGGCTCACGGCCTTTTCTTTTACCACTCAACATTCCCGGCGGACCCTCCTTTCTGAATGTACCCAGTGATGATATTGTGCATACTGACGACGGACTTATGGACACATTTACCACATTCCCCTGCGCCTTCGACACACTTGACGAGCCTTACTTTGGGCCCCCCCCATCAACAATTGATCCCATTTCATTCGCCGGATGAGTTGACAAAGCCTCAGCCGCTTTCCGATTCTCCATCAAATTCATGCCTTGAACAGTTACTAGGTTTTGACGGCCTCACGTTCAACTCGCCCTCTTCACCATCTTGGCGTTCATGTTCCTCTCTCCCTGAGCTAGAACCATCCAACGATTTGTCACATTTACCACATTCCCCTGCGCCTTCGACATGCTTGACGAGCCTTACTTTGGGCCCCCCCATCAACAATTGATCCCATTTCATTCGCCAGATGAGTTGACAAAGCCTCAGCCGCTTTCCGATTCTCCATCAAATTCATGCCTTGAACAGTTACTAGGTTTTGACGGCCTCACGTTCAACTCGCCCTCTTCACCATCTCGGCGTTCATGTTCCTCTCTCCCTGAGCTAGAACCATCCAACGATCCGTCACATTTACCACATTCCCCTGCGCCTTCTATATCTTAACTGACTTTGACAGCTTGTTACAAAATATTGGCTTAAAGCAATTCTCAGTTGTATGTAGCAATTATATCTTAACTGACTTTGACAGCTTGTTACAAAAATATTGGCTTAAAACAAATTCTTTACTTATTTAAATATGTACAAATTTATTATTTGTATCGTCTAAGCACAAAATAAGCAGCGGACGTAGCTTAACTGGCTTAATCTGCTTTTCGGCCAGATTAAGCTGAATAAGCCTGAATAAGCATATTGCAGTTTTGCTGATGCAAACAAAACCATATATATTATGTCGACCCCTTTTGTTCTCCTATTCTTTTCACAGATATATTAAAGATGAAATATGGGATATTCTTATCTTTCTCTGTGCTTAGACCTTCGATAATCTGCAATCAACCTCATAATACCTTATAGATGTCAAATTTGTTGGCACTCGAAGCGTCCCATTGTCAATTTTCGACATGCGGTGAACGTGCACTTGGTTTAACTTTAGGTGGAAGCGTGAGTCCGATGACTTATCAATTGATATTGGAAGAATTTAGTAACATTTTCTTAGGATGATTTAGACAACACAATTAAAGGGATTTTCTTTCCCTCTGATTGTCCCATGATCCATGCTGTCGATGTTCCAATGCTTTTGGGCGCAAATTCAAGGAACTCTATTGATGAATTTTGCATCGACTTCTGGCTATCTCCTCGTCAATTGTCACTTATTCTCTTTAATCGTTGCAGAAAATCAGCACATGTAAAGAGTAAGACATGTGAAGGAACTAGCCTAGAGTACGGCTTCACAGTCTTGACAGCACCGACAGTTGTTGCCGAACATGACGAATTCAATCAATCTTTACTCAACAACTTTCCAGGTCTCCCGAAAGTGCAAGGGGGTGTACTGGTTCTCAAACAGCAAAAGGACGGTATGGTAGCAGATGTCGTTCGAGGAGATTTGAAAGATGTATGTCATGCTGTAATAAAGTAAGTACTTCGATAAGTTTCAAACATATTCTAATATTTTTTTATCAAAGAACTTTTCACCAAGGCCTTCTCCAGGATTTTTAAATTCTTGCGATATCGATGTACTCTATAGTTTGTCTGTATTAATAACCACGTTTGGGTGAAGATTAAGTCAATAATTTGTTAAGTTATTGATTATTAAAATTAAAATTGATAATATGTGTTATTCAATTGCGTACAGAGTTCGAAAATTTATCCCCAATAAACCGCTGTTGAGTAATTAGGACATAATGTATTTGAGCATACATCACCGAGACGCCAATATTCAGGCCCACGAGGGGATGGCGAGATAGAGATTGGATGTTTGTCAGAGAAATTCCATACTCCAATACTGTTGATGTTATGTAATCCTCGTCGAATACCCTGACAAGCAGCACCGCATTTTTTTCCACCGTACGACCAGTTGCGATACAGTGTTATCCCCCTTTTGTTCAATCTCCTGACTTCTTCAATTTGAGGTTGTTTTATACCGGGTACTGACCTCAGATCAGATATTAACTTGGGATACAGACATATCACGAGCTTCTGGGTCAAGTAAGTCATTGAGACAGTTGTCAGAGAGTTGATTATTACGGGGAGGATTGTAGCTTGCGAAGACTCGGATATAGTGATGATAGCGCGTCCTCTTCTCCACAGGGTGAATTCTTGTGTTGAATCGGAATAGTAGGGAGCAGGAACATGGGTATCGTCCGATCGTATGTAACCAAAATTCGTCAATTCTCTTTCAATTGCAATTGAATGTCCAATAGGGATCGCAAGATTGAGGTCCCTCGGTTTCCAAGAGTTATATTTGTCTTCAGGAAGAAGCATCGAATACGCCACCGATCCCAAAATGACTCCGTTCCATAGAGTAAGGATTGTCCAGATACACTCTTCTTCCTCTGTCTTATAGTTAATAACGTTTGTTTGTTCAGAAATTGAACGTACCAAGTGATAAAAACGGATCCAACAAACGCCTCCTTTTTGATGCCAGGTAGCCGTTCACACCGGCTCTCCCAGATCGGTTGACGCAAGCCCAATTCATCAATGTACCAAAATCCATTACCGTCAATATTTCCCGTTCGATATCGATTGGTAAGATTGGACCTCGTATGAAACTCCGTGATTTAACCATTGTAATATATACAGAAAAAGGGGGATGGAATGCAATTGTTAAGTATGTGGCTGACTACGTCCATATTTAAAGCGCAAACATTTGCTTCTCCTTTCGATTGTATCACATTACACTCTTATAAAATGTCCGCGTGTCCTTCCTGCTTGACAAAGGTACGAATTATCGGTAACTGTACCTGCCGTACGGTACAAGACACTCTTCTTATTCTTTGTATCTGCTATAACTATATTCAGTTTTACCAAGGCGTGTATTTTGGATTGGATTGCCAACACGCACATCGGGTCCCGGTCTTCATGGATATTGGTTACAAAAATTCAAATAATATTTACGACCTGGATACGCAATACTGGGTCCCGGTTGCCATACAGAATTCCTATTATATTGATATGTCCACGAACATCAAGACCTTCCATAGAATGCCAGGAACTACAGACCTTTTATCGAATTCGTTTACCGCTTACTCCCTTTCCCAACAAAATCATTTCAAAATTAACAAGCCTTTGGGGGTTTGGTGTGCAACTGCATGGAGAGGCCCTATATTAGTCGTCAAACATAAGCACGATAATTCTGGGGTATTAAATTGTAATCCAGAAGATGTCGTTCTCATAGGAGAACTCCTTTCAGCGTATGTCATTTATCTAATGTTCATTCTCGTCCTTAAAATATTTATTTAGCGCTATTCAAGAGGGGTCACTCGGCAATTATTCTTGGAAGAGGATTTGACGTTGACATCTATTGCATTCTTGTCGCTTTTGTTGGTCTCCGTAACTAGAATTTACACACTGTATGACTCGCGTATTTACATTTTCTTATTGAAATCAGAAGGTTTCGGAGTGTTGTATCCGCATTTTTTGTCTCTGTTTTGACACACTCCTAATTATCAGAAATAAACATGTGATTTTAGTAATGATAGGAGATGTATAGGGGATTCTTAGACGTCTCTTTTACGGAGTATAAGTACACTAATGTAATGACTTATTGTAGCAATGTCTCTCACAATGCCAACTCCTTCTGGTGACTTCCTGCTCTCAGGACGCCCGATTTCCGTGATCGCCAACTTTTCCATGCCATCCTCTACTGTAACAATGGACGCTATATCTCGTCTTTTCTTAACAGCAAAGCAGGGTTTTATAAAGGAGTTGTTATCTGTTCCTCATGGTGATGGACGTTTTTCGACTTCTATACCACTTAAGGTTGTCGAACAATCCAATGGAGCTGATGTTGTACTTGGAGGGAATTGGTTGGATTATTTTCGAACATATCTTGCCTCGGAATCAAGTTATGACATTGAGGTCTGTATTAAGGTTCTTTATAATTCTATAGTTTACTTACTTGTCCTCGTCTTTTAGCATGAACCTGAGACGGTTTGTGTTACAATTTTTCTCTATTTGTTATACTCATCCGTTATACATGTAGGAAGATGACAATACACCTTTACCTGAACCTCGTAGAAGAGAGTTCAAATTTAAAAATGACCACTGTCGAATTGATTTCGATTACTTGACCTATGCTCTTGTCGAGCTGGAGGAATTGGAAGATCCTTTTCTTTCTTGTGTGCTCCGTGATCATGGAATATTGCATAATAGTGAAGCAAGTATCCAGCACCGAAGACGACTTTTACTTAGTCACCTTTTAAATGGGGCGTGTTGTTATCACAGAGATGAAGGGTGCTTATCATTCACTGATAGTATACTATCAGCCAGTACTGGTACTCGTTGTTGTAGATTTACAATGAAATGTTTCATGGAGGGGAAAATTAGTTACAACATATTAAGAAGGGCGTGTAGCTGTCTCGGCTTAAAGTCTGCTCCTGATTTATACGATAATACCCTGCTTTGATTTATACGGAATAAAATGTCAGACTTTGAAAATTATGGGAACAAATATGACGTTGACTTGTTTTTTGATCAGTTTGAGTTGTCTTCGCGTTCTGAGTTGTTGATATTGGCCTCTAGCCATGGAATCGAAAGTATGGGAACGCTTGGAGAACTACGCGACGCACTTTTTCGACATGTTTGCAGTGGCGATTGTGCCCGGCAGGTTTTAGCTTCGCAGGATAGCAAATGCCCTCCACTATGCACCGATTTTTATAATCAGTTTCCCGTTGAAGATATTGAGTCTTTCAGAATAAGGCTACTCGGGCGTACAGTAAAAAAACTTGGTTTGAAACCTTTGAGGAGGGCATTAGAATATTTCAATTTGAATCCGAGTCCAGGAATCACTACAAGAACAATGAGGCGATTACTTTTAACACATATTGGCGCCACGCGCAAAGGGAAAACTATTTTGACTGATGTAAAACTCAATGAGGCATTAGACAATAAACAGTTGCGTTTAGACAGAAAAAGAAATCATTGGCCTAAAAAACCTTCTAAGAAGAATTTGAGGCGAATGTTGGAAGATTTTCAGAGGGAAACGTCGACACTCCATCTTAAGACATTTGTGTGTGCGTCTTGCTCAGAGAGCTGTTTTGTTCGTGATCAGAATAGTGTTAATGTATCCGACATCGATTTGTCGGTTTTCAAAAGACCTGATTGTGTTTCTAACTACAATGAAGATTATCCCTGGTTGTCATCGGATGTTCCTACTCCTGCCCTACCTACTATGGTGGAACAACTGGAAGGGTGTCTATTGGAAAATAAAGGAATCAAAGAATCGTTTGACGGTCTAAAGCTACAGTTGTGTAGCGCTTGTTGCACAAGTGTAAAAAGAGGAAAAACGCCTTCCCTGGCGTTGGCCAATCGTATGTTTCTCGGCGAGGTTCCGATGGAACTAGAAGGTTTAACACCTGTAGAGGAATCAATGATATCTTTATGTAGAGCAAGGTGTATGATCGTACAACTGAAAGAGCAGCGGCAGGCGATTATGCATGGTGGATCCGGCATTTCTGCTGGATTACCAAATTCGCAAAAAGGTCTTAAAGGGCATGTTATCATACATCCACAGAAGCCAGAAGCCGTTGCGGATTTGTTGCCGCCGTCTATCGAAGAAATTACGGACCCCATTTGCGTAATCTTTGTAGGTAAAAGTAAGCCGTCTGACGAGTGGATAAGATGTCATGCGAAACCTCTTGCAGTGAGAGGTGATCGAGTTCGAAAAGCCTTGATGTGGCTGAAAGAACATAATCCGTTATATAAAAATGTAAGAATTAATTATGAAGTACTGGATAATTTAAAACCTGGTATCGTTCTTCCTTTCAATGTGGAGAGGGTCGAAGAGGATGTAGATTCAGATATTGAAGCATTAACGTCTGGTTATGATGGAGTACGTGAAGCGGAAGGGTCACATGTAGAAAATAACGTACCAACTAACTCACAAAAATCTTTCGTTCCTTTCGACAATGTCCTTATAACTGATGTAGAGGGATATGCTTCTCCCAGTACTCTTCGCGCTGCTGCCGTCCGGCACGTTTTCGAGAAAAAGAAAGGGTTTGTGCAGTTACCACATGGAAGTGAACCTGAGAATGAATTTTTTAATCCATCACTATTTCCCCGGTTGTATCCGACACTGTTTCCGTATGGTATTGGGGGTTTTGAGGACGAATCGAGATCAATACAAGTATCATTGAAGAAGCATGTAAAACACTGTTTCCACTTGTCTGATCGACGATTCCAAAAACATCACAGTTTTCTCTTCGTTGTGTTCAACATTTTACAACGACGACGGCTCCTATTGAATGTTAGTATTCGAACAAAGCGAGAAGGATTTGCGGCTGTATCGGAATCTTTCTCTCATATTAGCGCTTTTGACATACAGACAGTTTCAGATAGAGTGTCAGATGGGGATTTCACTACTGTTCATTCAGACGGTGAACAAAGAGTTCTTCAACTTATGAAAGATGTGCAAATAATTAATGGCACTGTACCTGGCTCGAGTGCGTCTCGAATTACAATGAGGTCACAGATTAAGGCGCTTATGATGGAGCATGGGCTGCCGAGTTTTTATTTAACCATTAATCCTGCTGATATTTATTGTCCTTTGGTACGCTTGTTAGCAGGTGAGGATATAGATATCGATCGACTGTTACCGGAACAAGTCTCCAATTATTGGCAACAGTCAGTACTTATTGCGCAGAATCCTATTGTAGCAGCTGAATTTTTTAATGTTTACATGAAAGCATTTATAAAAAACCTTTTGGGAGTAGATCCAGATAACGACTCGAGGCGGGAAGGGGCCCTCGGAGTCGTGAAAGCGTATTATGGATGCGTCAAAGCGCAGGGTAGAGGTACCTTGCATTGTCATATGGTAGTGTGGATTGAAGGAGCATTAAACCCTAATGAAATAAGAGAGAAATTAGTGGACGATATGGACGGGTCATTTCGTCGTCAGCTTGCAGATTATTTAGAAGATACAATATCTACCTCTGTTCCTCCTACGATTGGTCGGACAGGGTTGTTCAAAGATTACCATCCTGCGGCCTTGCGACCGCCTCTGAAAAAAAGAAATGAGAAATGGTCGCAGTTTAGGGAGCGTTGTAAATCCGACTACCGTGATTTGGTCGAAAATTGCCAGATCCATCGCCATGGGCCTACATGTTTCAAGAACTGGAGGGGACCTCCTGAGCCGAAACTTTGTCGGTTTCATCTGGGAGAAGAACATACTGTCCCTTATACAAAATTTGACTTAGACTCTGGAAATTTGATATTTCAGCACTTAAACGGCCTTGTAAATGGTTTCAACAAGACAATCCTGAAAGCTATTCGATGCAACATGGACATCAAGTTTATTGGATCTGGGCCTGAAGCTAAAGCTGTTATTTATTATATCACAGATTACATTACCAAGGCTCAACTGAGTACTCACGTTGCATATCAGATTATGCGGTTGGCCGTGGAAAAATTGGAGAATGAAGCTGACAATTGTGAAGGTGATGAGAAGAAAGCAAAGAAGCTGTTGCAAAAATGTGCGAATGCACTTATTGCACAGCAGGAGTTGTCTGCCCCTCAGGTAGCTTCTTATGTCCTTGACTTGGAGGATCATTTTACAAGCCATTCATACAAGAACCTCTATTGGGATCAGTTTTCGGCATATGTTTCTAAATTGGAAAAGGAAGAGGAGGGTGAAATAGAAGAATCTTGTTCTGGTCAAACAGATGTTTTTGGTCAAGACAACGTAGCTATAAAAGTCGATAACGGGAGGATTTTACCTGGTTCATCCCAGGTGGAAGATTATATACAAAGGGGACCATTATTACATGAATTGACCTTATGGGATTTTATATCACAAACAGAAAAAATTGTTTATTAGCCAAAAGACGTACTTTTAGATGAACATGATATCGAAAACGGCAACGAGGATGATGAGATATTGGATGACATTGAGAACGAGGAGTCTTTACCTATTGGAGAATTCGATAAATTAGATAAGGACGAGTGCTCAAGAGAGAAGGTTTTGGGAAGTACATCCAGGTTCAGACCTTTGTCTGGTTTTCTACCTGCTCATGTAGATTACGAGACACACCAGTTACGTGTTGTACACCTGTCGAAAAAGAAAGTCGTTGTTGTTATAGGATCTCAGATACCGAAGAGAAATGAAATCCGGGTGCAGGAGAAATACGCAAAGTCAATGCTTACTTTGTTTAAACCATGGCGTCGTTTGACTGATCTGCGCCAAATTGGAGAGTCATGGTACGCAAGTTTTTTACGGACAAACGAGGGTAACAATTTTGATATGAAACATAAATCTATTATGAATAATATGCAGTTGTTACATGAATGTAAAGATTGTAGAGAAACGCACCAGAAAAATCGTAAACATCTGATTTCGCCCTCGATCGCAACAGAATTAATGGATTGTAATACACACCCTGTGGAGGATGATCTGTCCGACGAGACTCATGAGGAAGAGGCGTTACTCATCTTGGAGAAGATTATGAATCTCTCGTCTGAAAGGAACAAAGCAACTGAAGAAAATGTCAGTGACATACTTAAAAACATGTTTACAGACAATGTTAACCCCCAAAATGTTGCGAAGAATATTGAGAACACAGAGAATGTTCAACTTGTCCGCGGAGAAGATAACCGATTAGAGAAAGATTGGCGGCGCGTATATGAAGAGAGAAAAACTACGAGTAAAACAAGTGATATGGATGAAAAAAAATCAGCAACCGTTAGTGCTTCTGTGGATGTTGTCGCCAGTGTAGAATATACAAATGGCGAACCATCTAATCAACAAATCAATAATTGCGCAATGATTGTGAACAGAGACACCGTCCCATGTGAGGTTACTCATATAAGTATTGACGACCTTGTTAAAAAATGGAATCTAAACGAAGAGCAGGAGATGGCTTTCAGATTAGTAGCTGAAAGTAGTAATCATTCGAGAGGTGAGCCTCTGAGATTGTTGATTTCTGGGCCAGGGGGATCTGGCAAAAGTCGCGTGTTAAGTTGTATCACTGATTATTTTGATAAAAAAGGAGAAGCACGGAGGTTAAAAAAGGGAGCGTACATGGGGATCGCAGCATGCAATATAGGTGGAAGCACTCTCCATTCTTTATTGAATATTGGAACACAACGTTCTGTTAAAGCACGATTGTCCTCGAACAGACAATTAGCGTTGGCTTGGGAGAATGTGGATTTTTTGTTTATAGACGAAATATCAATGATAAGTTGCGAGTTTCTGTGCATGATTAGCAAACAGTTGTGTATAGCTAAAGGAAATTCACAGCCATTTGGGGGAATAAACATTGTCTTTGCGGGTGATTTTGCACAGTTGCCACCTGTTAAAGAAACCAGGTTGTTCTCTAAAATGCGTTTAAAGCGTGAGTTTGATGCTGCAACCAAAAAGGGTCAGAGCAAACTTCAGGGAAAATTGCTGTGGATGTCCATTGATAAAGTTGTGCATTTGCATCGTGCTAATAGACAGGGAGGTGCAGAAAATGTCAGATTCGTCGAATTATTGAACAGATTACGTAGCGGAACGTGCACAATGAGTGATTATGATTTGCTGAATACTAGATTGTTGAAAAATCATCCGGAGATCCTCGAGCATGTCGACTGGGACAACGTTCCGACTATTGTAAGCGACAATGCCACTAAAGACGCCATTAATGAAGAATCTACTCGTAGATTTGCTATACGCACAGGACAGGAGCTTCATTATTATCGTTCTGCTGATCTTTATAAAAACAAAACAATACAGGACCCGAAGTTACTCGAACAGATTGATAGATTAGATTCAGGAAAGACTTTGCAGAGATTGTCTCGTATTCCCTTAGTAATAGGGATGCCCGTTATATTGGGCCAAAACTTTGACGTCGAGGGTGGAGTGGTTAACGGAAGTATAGGTGTTTTACGACAAATCAGATACCGTCAAGACGAAAACGGTGATAGATATCTTGTTTCGTGTGTCGTGCATCTTCCAAACTCAACATGCGCAAATATGCCTAACTTGGGTACCCAGGAGTTGCCAGTTCTTTCCGAATCAGTCACTATTAGATTCACAAACCGATATGACTCCTCATCTTCAGTGTCAATACGGAGGACGCAAGTTCCCATCATGCCCGCTTTTGCCATTACTTGTCATCGATCCCAGGGACAAACATTTCGGAAAGTCCTTGTGGATCTTCAATCTTGTCGTGGAACCGAGGCGCCATACGTGATGTTGTCGAGAGCGACATCTTTGGATAGTTTGTTGATTTTGCGACCCTTTGATTTGAAAAAGATTACTTGCTCAAGGTCTCAGGATTTGAGAGAGGAGTTTCACCGATTAGACGGGCTGAATCAGCGGACTATTAATACAATGCGGTAACTCTTCATAATGATTATAAAATCTGGAATGTTAATATGAAATGTTTAGCATCCATGGAAAGGAGGCGACGTTTTCTGGATGACGATATTTGAGAATCACTTTGTAAATATGACGCGTACAAAAAGAGCGTGTTAGACTTTCAGTGGTATGTTAAGGAGTTTTGAGTGACCCCTAATGCCGGTTTGACGAGTATTTAAGGGCATCAATGTCGTCTGGAATATGGCCCCTTTTCAGATATCACCCTTCTTGCTCAATATAGCGAACAACGCGATGATAAATAACGAAGACTTTTCCAACACCCTCTCCGAAATTTCTGATTATGTTTCTGATCTGGGTCTTTCTGCCCTGGCAAACTGCCGGTATCCAAAGGACATCACTAAATTCATTGACGAAGAGAACAACGTAGTGCTGAGGCGTTCGGAATCGGAGACCTTCAAAGTGATACTGGTTGGGTGTATTGGTTCCGCACAGGAAGGAACAAAGCATAGCGCGACCGGCAGTCACCACTATGGGGCTTCTGGAATTGACAATGTATGTTTATCTGACTTCATCATCCTGCTGTTCAACTTTCTTTGTTTAACGTCGGTTTAGATGAATCATGTTACCGATAAAACTCGGGTTAAGGATGTCTTTGCCCTAGTTGAACCGCCAAACTGCTCTCCCGCGATGAAGACCATCTTTCGTAATCAGTTGGTTGTTTTGAATGAAATTCGGGTCAAAGATGAAAGAGAGGAGCATTGTGGCTCAAATGTAAGTGAGCCAATCAGATGTCAATGTGACTGTCTTGATATACTCGTAGACAACTTTTGTCAAAGAATGGATCGCTCCACGATCCGAGGGTGGAGTGGGAGAAGTTATCTTGATTAACTCTGAACCGAAGTATAAGGTAAGTAAAAGAAGACGATAAGTCTATAATTTAACTCGTCATGACATCTTTATCTAATTAAATTCTATCAAGACTCTTCCGAAGTTGAACGATAACCGCGGGGTCAAGCGTATTTTAAATAGGGATATTGAAAATGGCGAAGACGATGCCTTGGAAATAAGCCGAAGTATTAATTATTTGTCTATATATTATTTATCCGCTAACTATCTCATAGAACCTGTAATTGGAGAATGTTACAACCCTTCCATTCTATACGATTGCACAGGTCCCCTTTTTCAGTTCGAAAACGCGCGTTTGGTTCAAAGGAATTTCCGGGGACCCAATGGAATGTTGATTCGTCCTGATGACGAATACAGTGTATTTCGCCCGGGTACCATTGTTTTAGCAAACGCATCACTACATGTTTTTCTCTCAAGGACTACACGTAAAGGGAAAGGTGGTTTAACGAATGTAGTAGAGCGTAAGGTGAGAAACGTTTTCTCCATCGCATACATCGTACAAGTCTAATAAAAGAATCTATACAGAGTTATCAGATCATTGCTCACACATTACGTGCATGCACCAAATCCTCCAATCCGATCCCGAGGAGAGTGGTGCCTTCTTTCTCCAACAAAGTCCCTCTCGATTCTGATTCCGCTCAGGACGATATTGACTTGAGTAGACCGTTTATAGGGTCTCCAAAAAAAAAAACAAAGTTGGCTCTTCCTTTGGAGACTCTAGGAATGATCGGTAAATCAAGACGTGGAACAATGGAGCTCCCCGAGACCAAGTACACTTTTTATTGTGATATCACTCAGGAAAGCAAAGATCCGAAGTTCATGACGCCTCGTACAAGAGAATTATCCGTTTCCTCTTGCGATTCAATGGAATCCGTCGTCGAAACAACCGGTGTTTCGACAGGTTCAGATATTGAATGACTCTGCAACTATTGTACTACAACTTCCTCACTTTAATCCCGTTCATTTCCGTACCATTACCTGTATAATAAGTTTCTGCTTCTTTTAGCCTTGTAACCCTCTTTCTCTTTATTATCTTTTCAACTCTATGTTTATTACTTTTGTGATGTATATGTAATATCGCATTTCTTGTATGTCTGTAATATCACATCCCCATTATTATATTATTTCAAATTCCAAAACATTATAGCTTTCTTATCATTTATTAATAACTTTGTTGCGTTTACTTTAAATTTTGATCGGTAATCTATATTATAAATAGGTCTTCCCAGATACGACTATAATCAGAATCACATGAATAACGTTTCTCCTATTTCTCTGTTATAAATCGTCGCAGATTTTTCGAGATATTTGCTCATGTTTAACATTTTCATCTTAACTTTATCAACTCTTGACATACTTTATACTCAGATGTTTAACTTTTTCTTTTTACTCAACGTCATATGTTGGGTATCTAGAAGGTTATTTTCCTGTTCAATTTTAGGGGTTGTTCACTATGTTGAAAACATAAACAGGAGGATACAGGCATTTGTCACAATCGGGAAAGTCGAAGAAGAACCCTTGCTTGTCGGAGGAAATAAACGTTTTGTTTTGTTTCCGTTGCATTACCCGGAGGTTCGAATACATTTCACTATCTATTTTTCTCGCTGAAACGGATTTCCGATATTCCCTCACAAAATAACAGATATGGAACATGTACAAAAAAGCTCAAGCAAGTTTTTGGACGGCTGAAGAAATCGATCTATCAAAAGATGTCCGAGACTGGAATCATCGTCTAACCGACGACGAACGGTTTTTTTTGTCCCATATTTTAGCCTTTTTTGCAGCTTCGGACGGTATTGTGGTCGAGAACCTCGTCGAAAGATTCTGTTGCGATGTGCAGTCCGCAGAGGCGAGGTGCTTTTACGGCTTTCAAATAATGATGGAGAACATTCATTCTGAAACATACTCCTTACTAATCGACACCTACATCCGTGATCCGTCTGAACGAAAATATCTGTTTGACGCTATGGATACAATTCCTTGTGTAAAGAGGAAATCGGAATGGGCATCGCGATGGATCTCAGATAAAAGGTCCCAGTTTCCGGAGAGGCTGATAGCCTTCGCTGCTGTGGAAGGAATTTTCTTCTCAGGTTCTTTTGCTGCGATTTTTTGGATCAAGAAGAGGGGTCTTTTGCCCGGATTGACATTTTCAAACGAACTTATCAGCAGAGACGAAGGTCTTCATACGCAATTTGCCTGTCTTCTTTATAACTCTCTGAGATATAAAGTATCCAAGGAGCGTGTACTCGAGATACTATTAGACGCAGTATCCATAGAACAATCTTTCTTAAGTGGTGAGTTTCATCATCCAGAACTTATCGTCGACATAATATTTATTTCGAATACTAGATGCTCTTCCTGTCCAAATGATAGGAATGAATTCGAAGCTCATGTGCGAATACATTGAATATGTTGCCGACAGGTTACTGGTAGATCTTGGATACGAGAAATACTACAGGACCATCAATCCTTTCGACTTCATGGAGTTAATCTCTCTGCAGGGTAAAACTAATTTTTTTGAAAAACGTGTTTCCGAATACCAAAAAGCTGGATTTCAAGGTGAAACGCATACTGATCACACCAAACTTTTGTAAGTTGTTCGTTTTTTTGGCAAATTGTACTGAAAATGGGAAATTTTTGTTAGTCGTACAGATGATGAGTTTTGAATAAAAATTTACGCATATTATATGGATTCCGAAATCTTCGCTACATCGTTACTTTATAATTTTACCACTATTACAATGTAATTTCTTCTATTTATTATTATGATAAAAATAAAAAATGTTTATGTAATCAAGATGCATATACTCCGGTCAAACTGCAATCTAACATGTATCACATCTGATACGATATCGTCGTTTTCAACATTCCAACTATTTTTCTATTTGTTTTCAAACAAGTGCGTAGATTGCGTCATGATCAAATCACCGATTACTATCTTTACCTGTAGCTTGCGCGAATCGAAGATACATCCGACTAATATGAATCGTCGATCGTCTATCATCTGAAATTTATGATAATAGAGATCGACAATCGTTGATAGGGGTAATAGAGACTGTATCATGAAACAAGGTGATTGTTTAACTTTGCTGTACGATCGTTCGTTACCGCTCACCAGCCTTTAATTTCTGGTTAACTAAAAAAGGGGAAAGAAGAGTATAACATTTTTCTCATTAGGAATAAGATGTGTGTGGATTATCTGTATCTTCAAATCCTTCTACTAACAGCGGAATAGTAACTCAAAAGTGGACACTCCTCCTATCCAGTGTTAACTATATAAATAAGTTGTGTACGTATTCTTTGTACCTTCAAGTCCTTATGCTAACGGTTGATCAGCAACTCAACTGTAGATACTCCTCCTATTCGGCAGCATTGATTCGAAAAATGGTCTTGTTAGTCTCCTTTCAACGATGAGATTTTGTCATGATCCGTACACTGGGATAATTCTTTCCTATGGCTTGGGTGAATCGGACATATATCCGTCTATGTCAAATTGTCAATCGTCTATCATCTGAAAGTTATGTAAAGGCACGTCTATCATCTGATATTTTTATGAAAAGGCACCGATAGTCGTTGATAGGAGTAATACGGGGTCTGTAATGACACGAGGTGCGTGGTTGACTTGTTGTAATATTTTTCTTACAGCACACCAGTTTGGTTTCTGGATAACCAAAAAAAAAAATCGAATAAGAGCAATCCAAGGATAACAATTTTTTCAATAGGGATAAGGTGTGTATCGATCCTCCCTATCTTCAAATTTCTGTGCTATAGTTGACCAGTGTCTTAACAGCATGCGGTCCTCCTATCCGATGGCATTGATTCGAAAGACAGTCTCGATAATCTCCTCTCAATGATGATTAACATTTGATTGAGTTATTGGTTCCAATTAGGAGAAGGAATATCAGCTGTTTCCAGGAGTGAGATATATAAAAGGTATAAATAAGATGAATTTTTTTATTTTCATCGCAACATTTCCCCCTCATTTGCTTTCACATTCTACCAAAATCTATACTACAGCATCATTATGTCAACCGATTCAGGACAACGTGAAGATCGCCTCGAGAAGCATAAACAATTGGTTCAATACATCGATGGCCTTGGCAAAAAGGCGCTTGCAAATTGCTCGTATCCTGCTGATTTGAAAAAGCACAATCCCCGGAAGAACTACTCTACATTCAACATATCTCCCAACAGGGTTTATAACGGTGTTATCTTCGGTTGTATTGCTCCGGCCGAGTATGGGACAAAACACAGCGCCATTGGAAGTCATTGGGTTGGAAAACCAGAAGAAGGGGAAGTAAGTTAAAATTTTATTTTATTTTATTTCGTCTCACATACATTTCTATCATCCCTATCAGATAAAATATATTACAGACGATCGCCGAGTAAAAGACGTGTTCGCTCTTGTTGTACCTGAGGACGCATCTCCAGCATTATTCAAAATTTTCAAGGATCAATTATCTACTTTGAACGAGATTCGTCTGGCAGATGAAGGAAAAGAAGTTATCGACCCAAAAAAGGTAATGTGTTCTATTCATCATTATGTTAGATATTAAAATGATACAATAGAAGTTCTATGCGAATGAATGGATAACTTCATTCGAGGAAGGCTCGCCCGGTAACATCATTTTGATAAACAGCGAACCTAAGTATCAAGTCCCAGGAACCAATAAAAAGGTCATGAAGAGGGTACTAAGAGACAAGAATGAAACCGATAAAGGAAAGGAGGTGGCAGTCTCTAAAGGTATGCTCTATAAAAAAAAATTTTAAAGAAAAGCTAAGGTTAACAAATAATATTTACTCATATAGATGTTGCTATCGGATCCCATTATGATCCCACCCTACTTTACGACTATTCAAGTGACATTATAAACCTGCAAAACGGCAAATTAGTTCAAAGGGATTTCCGTGATTTGAATGGGAAACTCGTTCGACCAGACGATGAATATGAAGTATTCCGTCCGGGAACTATTGTCCTAGCGACAGTGTCGCTTCATGTTTATAATATCGCAGGAAAATACAGGGATTACAAGGGTGTTGTAATTGAAACAGAACGCAAAGTAAGCATTTTTTTCACTTTAAAATATATAAAACCTAATACTTGTTTTCAGATTTACAACATCATTGCACACAGCTTGCGCGCGTTTTGTATTTCAAGTGAACCCGTTCCTGTTCGGGAGGTATACAAACTTCCTACCATTGAAGAGGTTCAGTGGGATGCTACCGACGATGGTATCGACTTTTCAGCACCCGTCATTGGCCATGTCGATAAGAAGTCGAAGAAAGGTGATGATCCGGCTTGCATCGAAGGCGAATCTCTCGGCGCACACAATCCCGGTGATAACGAGGTCCTATCCGTTTCTAATAAGGTTACTCCGGATGAAGGTCTTGACGGTATTCATACAACTTCTTCGGATGAACAAGAATCTACGAAGACACTCACAGAGGATTCTGGCGAAGGTGCAGAAGAGACCGACAATGGTCATGGAAAAGAAGAAGCTCAAAAAGCGCTTAAAGGCAAGAAGAAGTTAGCCGATAAAAAGAAAAGGTAAATCTCCTTTTCTTTCTCTTGAATGGATCGATGTCATCTTTATCTTTTCTCCACTCTTTTTGGACATTTAAATGCCTTAATATTGTCTCCATGTATCTAATTTTCTTTTTGTATTTTATTGTGTACTATATTACCTTGGACGCTACGTCGATATTTATTTCAATCAAATTTTCTTCTTTGTACATTCATGTGCTCCTGTGACAACGTCAATTTTGGTGCTTCGCTCAATCAATACTTCAACCTACACAAGATACAACGTGGCAAACATGTGTCGTGTATATATGATGGCGTATTTACTGTAAGCTGGTAATTTTTTGGTAATTATGCATAGGCGAGGGGGTGGGTTGGCAGACGCTCGACCAATCGACATTGGACGTATTAGCTGCGCACTTGCAACGTGTGTATTTCGCGTTTTCTTCTCGTTACGTTGCTAAACACTACGGCCAATTATATTTGTCTGCGTCAATATTTAAACCAAAGAATTTCGGTATTGTTGTATCCTTCTCCCGCGTCCAATTATCTGACACTGAAGCGTAATTTTGAATAGGGAAAGAGATTTCGATTCAGTATCTCCTATGTCGATTTAAAACAACGGGTCATAACTGAAGTTTGTTGCATCATCCGCTCAGAAACCATTTGAAACAATGAAAGGAGGTCTGTATTCATATATATACCCACTCTTAAATCACCTTTGACTGATAATAGTCATGAAAACAATTTATGACATCATTAACTTCCCAGACTTGTCATCGGAACTTCTCGAATTTCTCGGTCCAAAAGATCGACATAAATTCTCTACGCTATGCAACGATTCTTATAACGCGGATATGGTTTTTGAACAACGCCGGTTTGATTTAAACCTGCATCTCAGTCACTACTTCAGAAAACCTATCAACTTCCGGACTGCTCAGGGGTCTATTAACGCACTTATATCTGGATCAAACGTCGTTCAATTTCTTGAAGGGACTGCATATCCGACGGCTGATATGGATATTTACACGTATCCAAATACTGCCAACGTCCTGGCTACGTATCTAATCAAAGAGGAGGGATACGAAATGAAAATCACACCGGACGAAAACGCCTCAAATTTATACAACGAATCCGCTTACCCAGATATCCGTCTTATTCGAAATCTGGTTCGCTCTGACGGACGACGTATTCAGATAATCGAGGCAAGGATATCACCAATACGGTGTATCCTCAGCTTTCACTCCAGTGAGTGTAATCTGGCCATCTTCTTGTTCATACTTTCCTATTCCGTGATTATGCAGCTTGTGTTATGAATTTCATTGCACACAGCAGTGTGCATGCACTTTATCCCATTACCACTTTTTGCGAGGGCGAGGCTATCACCTTCAAAAAACCTGCTGAAAAGTCGCAATCGTCTCTTGCCAAATGGAGAGGACGTGGATGGAAAATCAAGTCGACACTGGAGTTGAATCAAATTGCGTATCGTGTGGGAATTTACCGGAATACTGAGGATGGATTCTGTTGGATAAAGGAATACCCGATGGAAACAACACCGAGTTTTCTCAATGACAAGCCTCTTACTCGTTGCCGATGGAGGATACACGTCGACCCATTGGACGATTTTAAGGCTGTTATGAAAATTAGAGCCATTAATTGTGATAGTAGTTAATTGTATTCTTCTTTTTGATAAAAATGACTATTTGATATCATGATTGTTAGTCGTAGCGGGCTTTGCGGCGTCAGCGCGCTACCCTTTGATGGTAAAGTAACACTCGGAATCACGTTAAATTCATATACTCGTGACCACAAAAAGTAACCGTATGACGGTCAAATTGTGGGGACAGGCAATCCGGGCCAACTTAGCGTCCTATTTGGCTTTATTTGGTTCCCCGCCAAGTCAGCTTTGGCAGTGGCAAATTCTCACTTGCTACGTTCATCATCCATTTCGAGCAACTATCATCTGGAAACCTCCTAAAATAGTACTATATATGTCAACTAAGTACTAATAAATACTCACTGGTATGTTTAAATCAATTAATGTGAGTTAATACGGCTCATAAAACCAGTCAGTAAATCAATCATCTTCATCACTGACCCCCTCCTCTGCAGCCGGTTTCGCAACCACATCCTGCCCAAATCCAGGTGATTTTGTGAGGGAATCGGATGCGCTGCTACTCTCGTTGTGTCTATGAATGGCAGCGGTAAGTGCGTTCATTAGTTCTGCTTTGTTTTTCAGGGCCTTTTTCATGGGATATGGGGTTATTTTTAGAAGGGCCAGGAAGCATGTTCTCCTTGTTGTGTACCACCACATCGTTGCGAGCAGCTTTGAGTTGATTATTTCGATTGTCTGAACGCCTTTTTGAAGGGTGCCAGCGTGTCTTGGAAAACATAACGCGCCAGGCAATTTTTTCACCGCCTAATTAGACGTGTCGCGCGACGCGTTTAGCTTACATAATACACTG
>JASFDB010000026.1:1350-14581 GCA_036937035.1 Cystodermella granulosa | reverse complement strand
ATTTCACAGGGATATCCAAGCGTTCACATTGCAACGATATATTTGTTACATTTAACCCACAAGGCACCTCATGTGGACATCAGTGTGAAGACGATAGAAATGTTATGGCGCAACCGCTGTTCAGTAGAATAACTCCACACGAAGTGAGATAGATACCTATGATATCAATATATGAATAGATAAGTATAAGACAAGAGGAGACGTTCGACAGCAACATTGACAAGAAGAAACAACTACGACACAAAAGACGACCTGTCATAATACCTCAAAAAGTAATGTAAAACGATAGACGCGATGCGACAGGTTGGGAGGTCCAAAGGAGGAGGCGTTGATACAAGGCGTATAGCCGAAAATGAAATTGACTAGATAGTAATTCAGGTAATCTTCTTTGGATTCTCTTTTGCAGTTTTCCAATTGTGGGTGGCTTGCTTAAAACTGTCAACCGGCAATAAATTAGCTTCACAATGCCACCATCGCATAACTACTCACCGGTCTTTGTGTGTCATCTCAGGGTCTTCATCTCGAAGCCGTGCCATTTCAGTTTGCTAGCAAATATATCAACAATTGAACTCCACAAGAATACACTTGGAGGCATACCATGAACTTATTGAACGCGGTCAGCCTTTTCTTGCCACCTGCGCCGCCGCTCGATTTTGCTAATGAAAAACGTAGGAGAGAGAGAAACAAAGATTGATTAGCATATTCCTGGCAGAGAATTGAGAGTACACATACTTTTTTTCGCTGGCTTCTCCGCTGCAACCTTGGTTCCAGTCCGTGGGGCCATTTTGTATTAAGATAGATCTGTAAGTGTGTGTTTTCAAGATAAAAGACGCGTCGGATCTTCGTGAACTTGTTGACGGATTATCAACAAACGGAACCAGATGCTATAAGTAAAAGGCCTTGAACTCCAACTGTTATTACGATAGAACCAAATTGACATACCACAGACAGACAACGACTTTCAGCAAATTGTTGGCTGTGGAGGTGGGCAGATGAAAGAGGTTCAAAAGACTATTCTGGCTCTGTTGACGGGACTTATTATGGATTCAAATGATCCTGGCCACGCGGACCCCGAATACCGCCGGAGGCTTCATCTAGTAACCTTGAGGATCTCCAACCTCAATTTCCACTTAGGACTATCTCTGGTATCCTCGGACACAACAGCTTCAACTGGTGTACGCGATCCTGCTATTCTTGTTCGCAACGACGACCGAAGGGTCTTTTTGAAGAAAAAAACATTGACCCTACCAAGTTACTTGGCTAGTCTAAGTCCCAGGGGAACCACCTTGAACGAGATGTTACCCTTGCGTCCCGGGATATGTAAGCATTAGGTAAAAAGCCTCTGTAACCTCGTGGATACAGGGTTGCTAAGTATATGTGGACATTAGACAGCTCTGAGAGAAGGTGAGGTATAAGTCTGTACGACGAACACGCAACCAAATAAAACAAACGCGTCGCGTCACCAAATTTGGCATATAGTTTCTCGGCTTCGGCAACTTTATTGTACGTTATCGTTTTCGCTTGAACAGAATGCGAATGTCAACCATGTGCTCCCTGAATGTGGGAAGCAGCGAGCATCCACTACACGTCCAAAATTGTGTCGATGATCTCATGCCTGGTCTTCCCGATGAATGACAGACAGCACTAGCATGTGCTTTTACTGAATGACATTAACTTTAACTCCTGGATTTCGGCTGCCCGATATCTCTTCTATGAGACTAGCACCACTGACTATACCAGTCGTGGCAATTAAGAACTTTCTACCTATATAGGATAATGAACGATGTAGCCCCAGAATGACCCACAGACATACCTCGGTTCTGACGACCAACCCAACGAAGGGCAGCTATTTCAGTAAAGGTACAACCGCCAAGGAAGAAGACCACCGACGTGGTCATTTCCTCGTGTGGATGTACTGAGAAATTATTTTAGCTCCTTGTTCGCTTTAAAACCGAATGAGCACGTACGCAATGAAACCATCGTGGGTCCATCTAATGTTTTCGGTTTGATGTCAAACGTACTTCCAGGAATGGTAGACACGATATCTTCAAAACCTTTCCACCCTACTATTGGGTGGGCTTGAACCTTCTCCGTGGTACTTACTGCCTGGCTAGTGTTACGAGAAGCATCCTGGGTTGCCTTATCTTTCTCAGCAGGATTACTCAGTACTCCTCCTTTTTGCGCTATACATTGCACAAGACGTATACTGATAGGAGCATACCCAGAGTATGTAAAGCTGATATCGTTTTCGACTTCATCAAGAGCTTCTGGATTGTCATCGATAAGTAGTCGCAATGATTTTCTAAGAGACGAGAATGGATATTTTGATCCAGCCAAGGAAGACACGACAGATGGAGGAAGCGGGTTGGGCAATAATATACCGAGGGGCGGTGCGGCCAGGGAAAGAAGAAGAGGAAGACAGTCATACCCATACGCCTTCCAGACATGTTAGAGCCAATGGACTGAGACAGTAAATAATGCAGCAGACCTGAACAATTTCTCGTTTTAAATTCTCCAACGTCTTCGCTTTTATGCCCCCAGCTGTGATACTGGCCAAACACATTAAACGTAGCACAACTTGCATATCTGCGCCCTGTGCAATCATTTCCTCAATAGCAGACATCTGTGCTGAGATTTCGTATGACGCAAGAAGATCTAAAAAAGGAATAAATAGTCAATTCTTGGAACTCAGGTACCTCTAACTTTGTTGCACTTCTAGTGACTTGTTGAATTGCTCAGTTCTTGTAAGCGGGAGAAGCATTTCGGAAAGTCCGGTATCTGGTCGGTTTTTCAGTATACCGACGATTTATTGAAACCTGACAAGCGACTTACGAAGCCGGAGCGCTTGGTGTTCTGATTGCAAGCCTCCCAACTTACCAACGAAGTCCCGCAATTGAGCAACTGTTTTGCTCTGGAGATTGGTCTATAAAATCGGATGTGAATGGAGTTTAACAAAATCACGAATCGGTGTACGTACTTTGTAGTCTTCATCCAAACGATGGGCTACTTTGTTGAGCCTCCGACCAACAGATGAGAAATTGAGATCTCTCAGTTCTGCCAGGAGTGGGTCTGTAGCGGTCGTTAGATGGTGTTTTTTCTTGCTATCAGTTTTAACGGGTACAACGTTTGCAGTACCAGAAGTCTGCGACGTTGATGTGCCAGGTGAGTTGTTGGTATTCGAAGCTGGAGGGGCTAATAGTGACATGGGAAGCTCTACATGTGCTGGAGGTATAAAATCAGCATGGTGTTTCCAATCCATAATATTGGCCGCACAATTCTTAATGCCAATAAGCTCATCTACCAACCCTTCGTAAGTCAACTGAGTGAGCAGGGGAGTGATCATGTCCGCATGGCGATCGATTATGATTAGACTATCAATTTTGCTGGCAGCTGACAAGGGAGGGACAGAGGGAGTATTTTTTGACGATTTGAGATTTTGGCGTTGCAAAAGAGTGGCAAGACGCTGGTTGTCATTAGTATGTGGGAATGTCTAAGAATGCTTGGTCTCACATTTGCGCAGTCACCTTTGCCGACAATGCGAGGGAAAGTACCATATATATTTTGAAATGATCCAAGGGCTTGAGCCGAGTCAAAAATGATGGTCTCGTCTCCATCCTACGAAAGTATTGTTTAGAGAAGAGAGTAATTTACAGTTTAACGCCACTTACAACCCAAAGTTCCCTGAAAGCATTCTCGTGCTCGAGCGATATTACATCCTCATCTAATGGGATGAACTGTAGATTATACGTCGAGATCGTAACATCTCCTAATACGCCTTCATCTTCAAGTATCCTAGACGCAAGCGTTGAAAGTCGCGGAACAAGTAAAAGTGTATATGTATGCTGACGGGACTCCTTCCCGTGTCGTTTGATTTGATCTTCCAAAATGTCAGGGAATAATTTATGACAGCGAGGGCAATGTTACCAGCAATTATTTTGATATATTTGATTCTTGGACGACACAGATAAACAATATTGACCGTTGTAGATGTAAGTGGCCCCGGTTCTAACCAGAACATCTTGTCCACGCTATGATGCTATGACGGATGGGTGGTTGGAAAATCGCGGATCGGAGAAGACTTTCTTTACCTTGAGAAGCGCAACTTCGGTTACCAGGCCAAGAGGCCCTGCAAGCGAAGAATCAAGAACGAGAGTCTTCGCGCCGTTGACCTGATAAGAAGTTTAAATGATATTGTTCACGCTCAAATTCAAGACAGACCGAATTTAAGGCATCCACAAGTCCTTTCTTGGCACTCTCTTTCAAAGCACTGATATCCAAAATTTCCTTAGTCTTCAGGGTCTGTTCCGCCATTCGTAGTCATGAAAGGAATAGAATATGGTTGAACGAATTTGTGGGCATTGCATCTCCTTGATCTGCTATAATTCTGTTGTTTGGCGACGCTCTCTGTTACAAGCATAAAGTGAACCGGTTCAAGTGCGCAATGGTTCGGACAATCACGAATAGAAAATGGCATTAATATTTATTAAAATTATTCGCAGTTTTGACATCAAATAGAGTTCCTTCTAGCACTCCTTCCGTTCTTCCTTCCTGCATGTGCACTACCTTTACCATCGATGAAAGCAGCTGGCAGTCTTCCCTCTTCGTCTAACTTCTCTAAAATTTCCATAGCGGCTTGATACCCCTTTTTTTGTAGCTCTTCAAATTTGTTGAATTGCAGGGTTCCGTACTGTAGGGTAGATCAGATCAGATGCAGCAGAAATATATAGAC
This sequence comes from Cystodermella granulosa, assembly GCA_036937035.1. Lineage (NCBI taxonomy): Eukaryota > Fungi > Basidiomycota > Agaricomycetes > Agaricales > Squamanitaceae > Cystodermella > Cystodermella granulosa. The sequence continues at coordinate 9,852 of JASFDB010000026.1, read as the reverse complement.
GAATTCAGCAAACCTCTTGGACGGGCATCTGTATATACAGGCAACCTTTAGCTACTTTCGCGACCTCCAATGTATTGACGCTCGAGACACTTAAATATTCTCAGGCTTAAAATCAAAGTTCAGAACCTTAGGTTACATACTATGCAAGACGACTTTGAATTTCGGTGATAGGAGGCACATTTCTTGCGTTGGAGAAAGGATTCCATCTGTTGATGAGCAGCCACCAGCCAGAAATCGTGTCTCCGAAATTACGGGGGGAATTGTCATCGATCTAATAAACCTAATAGTAAGCTTATGATTGAACACGATCACAGAAAGATACTCACTGATCCAACGTCGGACGCGAATACTGCGCTTGCACCCATTGCGAACATAGTCGATACCTATTCATAAGTCAAACCAGTTCGACAAGTGTATCAACTTTATGTGCTCACAGGTAAATTATCAACTGTAGACGCAACGTATTTGTTAATAGGTCTTGACTGAGTTCAATTAACTTACTGTAGCCGCCATCGACTAGAAGATTGCCATTATCACATAAAGGTGGAAGAAGACCAACCAATGTCATTGAGGCACCTGGAAAAGTCAATAAGAAACTGTAGAATGATTTAGTATTTGTTCCTGACGTATAAATCGCCAAGCATAACCAGTCTCATGTATCTCCATACGTGAAGTTATGATATTTGTTGTGTTGCAGAAGTAGGGCAGCCACATGTCTTCTATGTGAAGATCGTAAAATGCCTGGAGGCAGTGATTTTAACTAAGGCAACACACAGTAATTACCTGAACTCACTTTATAAAGCGATCGATTGAATTCGTGACCCTGACAGAAAACGTTTCATTCGGAATATGTAGCAAACCCGATAGAGGGCACTTACGGTTGTGTATGCCACAATAGGATAAGTCACATCAGAGAGAATCCTCCATATGTTGCCCATCCGTCCAGAAAATTGTTTTGCCCTACCGGAGCTTGAAATAAGATCCCCTTCTCTAGCATAGAGACCGCCAATGAATGCTCCAATGCTCGTTCCTATAGTTTGGTGACACTTCAATGAGTGTATTCATACGATGTGATAATACCCACCTGCAATGTGGTCTATAGGGATACCGTACTCCTCCAAGGCACGTATCAAACCCTATATAACATCAACAATACGTTAACTAAATCAAAGTCACGTTGACTTACAAGATGCGCAATACCACGAGCACCACCTCCACCAAGTACAAGCCCAATGGACTTGCCACAAATCCTCCGAGCCAAACGAAGAAAGTCGTTTGTGTGAGGTGGTCGTTGAGGTCGGAGATCGGCAGTCCCACCACGATATTTCTGAATGCCACTTTGGACTTTGTCCTTGAGGTTTTTGAGGGCAGTAACAGCATCGGGATCTTTCGGTAATGGAGTCTTAGGTAAGGGAAGGACTAGACCCTAGATCAAGCTCTAATTAGCTCAAAACAATTAAAGAAAGATTGAAGTTGCCGTACCGGTAGTTCCACATGTAAATGGCGGTGGACCCAAGGGCGATTCTAGTGCTTGATATGAGTGAGTACCGATAGATAGTTTGAGATTATTATACCTTCAGCCATTCACGTGTAGACCCTGGAACGACTGATCTATCGGGATGAAGTAGAATGAGCTCTTTTCGAGCTGTGGTCTTCATTGACAACAAAAGACGTTCATATTCTCCTATGGATGCGTCATCTCCCATACCAACTATCATGACACAGTCGGCCTAACAAGTTACATCACGCGCCTGGTTCATAATTCAATAGTGTTGGCTTACCTGTCGAATGCAGGTCTGCGTCCAAGAGCTATTTACAGGTGAATCTGCAACGTACAGAACTGTCCTAAATCGCTGTTCTTGATCCGCAAGCCATCCTGCAGACTATTCAAAGAAATTCAGCACAATATATTTAATTGACAAATTTTGAAAACAACCTTTAATTTTCCCATCCTAGTGAACGCATGCCTTCCAAGATGATTCGAGATGATAGCTTGGTTGAGATATGAAGTGGAAGCACCGATACCTTCCAGTGCAGCTTGCAGCTTCCGTCCAAAGGCGTCGACAGGAACATTCCGAGAAACAGGCAATATTGCTACGGTTTTGAGATTTGTATTGCTGTGCCCGAGCTCAGAGGTGCGTCCTTGTGCATTAGCTTTCGAATCTACTTCATCTCTCACTCGGGAAGCGATCATACGTAAAAGCCTGACCGAAAGTTCATTTTCAAGAATCAACCATCAGAGTTTGGGTGGACTTACTGTGCTGTTGTCTGAGGATTCCTAAGAGAATTTCGGTGACTTCAATGATGGATGGTGGTATAAAATTGCTCACCTTGCAGAAATAGCATTGAAAAGCGTCTGAGGCATTCTAATGAGCTCAGTATCACGGATAGCGTGTACAGTATTCCTTCGCTGGGAGCTCGTAATGACATCTAGCTCTCCGACAGTATCTCCTTGACCGTATTCGCCTACAATCGTGACACCTCCAGCTTCAGACTCAGTAATCGCTCGGAGACGTCCGTTGATGACTATGTAGAAGCTGTCGCTGACATCGTCGGGGCGCCAGAGAACTTGTCCAGCATTGACTTGCATCCAATCCAGGGAGGCGTCAATATGAAGAACTGTTTATAAAGGAGTCAGTGATAATTGGAAGGTCAAGGTATTGAATTTTTATACCCAACGGAGATAGCATGGATATTAATCGCTTTGCAAGTGTAAGTAGTACAATAGGACGCTTTTCAAGGAGTCGTTCCAGTGCATGGGAAGATAAAAAACCAACGTAGGTATCTGTCTTTGCTCTGATGTCAACATACGACGCAGTATTGCACAGTGAAGCTAATCAGATCCGCTGAGGATGCAATCACAAAACTTTATAACGACAACTCACCAAGGTAGCCGGCGATACCACCAGGTTTGACAGTGAACAGAACCTTTTGCTGTGCTTTTGTTTTCGGAGCTTGTGTCCGCCATGGCTCAGATTCTACCGAGGGGGAAGTAGTATCTGACTTTGGCTCCATGTACTTGCCTTTGGCAGTCTCTTGAACTGGAAGTAAGATATCCAAGAACCCCTCAATCACATAGAACAGGCCTAGTACAATCAGAAAAGTTCAACCCTATAAGGATGCAGCTTACCTGTATCGACTTCCCCGACTTTTGCCAACATGGATCCAGCAGCGAAGAACAAAATCTCCACTTCGTTGTCTAAACCACTCATGTAATCCCCGGAGTACGTAATGGACGACGCCCCGCCCGTTACGCTGGAGTTATCATCTCCCAAATCCAGTAGTGACAAGGAGCTGAAGGGTGAATTGAAGCTGGATGGAGTACGATTCGGACGTTGCTCAGCAGGCCGTAATGCAGGCGATGCTTCGACGGAATCGTTACCGCTGAGCGGAGGCTGAAGCAAACCTATGGACTTCGCAATGCATGACATAACTTCTTCCCTGAGGTCGAAATCCTCTGAAGAACTTCTATGAGGAGACCTTTTATCCTCGCCAATCTCCGAGCCTCGTAATGTCAGAGGAGTGTTCAAGATACTATAAGAGCGCGTCATTGGCCTATAAATATCGCTGCCATGACCCTTCGCAACGAGCAAATCGCCTGCCTGTACATTGTGCCTTGAAGACTTGATAGGAGACGATTGACGGGGTATGACACTTCTAGGTATACCCGCACCCTTTCCGATTGATGTTGTAGATGAATCTTTTGACTTTGGTAAAGAAGATATCGAGGGAGAAGCTGGAAAACTGAAGTAGTCGGTCTGTGTTTCTGACGCACTGGAACTAGCGGTGTCAAATCGATGCCGTAAGTATTGGAGACCACCCCCTTCATAGAACGATGCGGGAAGTGGATGGCAGGCAATATCGTTGATAGCTTTCTCCGTTCGAAGGACTTCGCTTGTTAAGCCCAAGTATCTGTGTGCTGCATTGAAAGTCACCCTAGAGAACCGAGCAAGGATGACTAGCATCTCATCAGCAAACCACACCTTTTAAAAAATTGAGATGCATTTACCTTGAACTATATGACCCGTTGCTTTGGGATAATTTTTGGTCAGCCTACGAAACGCCTCTGCCGGGATGACGGCTAGAGTCGCGTCTTCAGTTGCTCGAGCAATGACCCCTCTGTGTACCTGTGTACGTCGAGAGTGAATAGTGTCATTGAATGACGACACATTTCTCGAGAATCGAGGGCGATCCTCCCAACTACCTGGCGATTGCGAATTGCCCCGAGATGATTCACCAGCGAGGATAGTGGACGTAGTTGAAGATACTGAAGCTCTTCGAGTTTTAGATCTTACCTTTGATTCCAACAAGTCAAATTGAGAGACATCTGAGTTCGCTCTTCCGGGTCGGGTGCGTGGGGGAATCGTAAGACCGGGATCGTCGGATTCACCAACATCGTTCGACGCAGAATCTGAGTTGTCGTCTTGCCAGCTCATTTGTACATCCTCTGTAAAGAGGCTAAGAATGGTGAAGAGACTAGACAGTGTCCCTCCGCTGCCCACTTCATTCAGTAACTGATAGCCGTTCATATCGTCGTCATCCCAGAAACCTTGGTTCACTTCCGAAGAACTACCAGTTTGAGCAAAAACTTGCACCATCCCATCGACGACGCAATAGAAACTTTTGTCTTGATCTAGAGATAAAGTGTCGCCTGCAATGAGTCTCCTCGTCTGAAGATGCCTAGCAAGCTCATGGAAAACCTGCAATGCCTTGAGTAACGCCAAATATACCCAAGTACGAGGACTTACAGGTTTTTCAAGCTGTAAAGCTAGTTCAGTCAGAATCTTAAAGAACAACCGTGAAATAAACTGACAAAGCCAAAAACACGAACGGCTTGAAGAAAATCGTCCAAATAGTTATGGAAAGTCGGTGGAGGATCTAAAGGAATGATGGGCATTATTCGGAAGCGCGAAACCCGGTATTATACACACTTGTGTTATTGACATCGGGATGCAACTCGTTGGCATCTGGCTTCACCAAAGGAGGCTCCTTCAATTGCATGTAATCGTTCAGGTAGCGAAACCGTATCCAATAGTTTAACCCGATGACAAAAACTGCAAACAACATAAGGAAGTTCCAGAAGCCAAGCTAAAGTCCCTTAGGTATGGGTAAATATTCCTGATGTTGAGTGTTGACATACCGTTAGTGTCATTGAGTATGAGAGCACTGAGTATATGAATCGCGGAATAGTAATGGTGGCGAAGGTAATGAGGGACTTGGTCCATGAAAGCAGCCATACTTCAATGCTCGATAGTCAATCGTTTGTGATAAATCGGCTACTATTACGACTTACAGATGACCCAGAAACATGCAGATACAAGCGAGACGAGAGGGTGACGATCGATCGACTCAGTCAAGACGTCTGCGTCCATCGAGGGCAACCTGAAGGTCCTTCGAGGAGAAAAGCTTCAACTGTCCACAGATCCGTAATCGTGTATAAACTTGTGTTGGGCTGCAAGCACAGAGACGGTTCAGAGTGACCGGACTACGGCACAAACGTCATAACGACTCGGATACCGACTGTTCCGCGTGACCGCACAAATATCGATATTTTCCAGTAAATTCTGGTTATATTATTTTGTAGATACACTACTGTTTCAACTACCGACTAGAAGGCGTGCTCCGTCGAGTCCTTCCCAAGAGCAGAGGTACTCGACGATCCAGAAGAAACAGTCTGAATTATCCTGTCAATATAGTTTGCACCGCTCCTATAACATATAATAAAGATTCAGAGGTGATAAGTCATCTGCATAATAAATACGCACCACTTTTGATGTGTTAGGACATCACAACCAATCTCCTTCTCCTTTTCCTGAATAAGTTTGACATAGGCAAGCATGCCGTCCTCTTTGTAACGTGCAGCAAGCTCGGCTATGGTTAATTAATAAGTGATCTTGCAAGAGATAGAATTTTTGTTGGAATCACCTGTTACTACAGCGTTAGAGTGCAGGCCTGCCAAAGAGATCAATTGCAAGACGAATCTACTTGCATATCAGCGTAGATAACAGGGAAGCAAGAACGTGAGACGTGTACCCTTCCTTGGCGAGTTCCCAGACAAAGTTCTTTAAATCCGCATCTAGAACAAGATTGAGGAAACAATCGCACGTTCACATTGATGGAGTATATACCAGTGAACCCAGCCTTCGACCAGTTGAAACTGGGACTGAGATTGTACACGAACCACCTGAAGTGTAACATATATTTATATTAAAAGGATGGAGATGAACGGCACACACTTTCCAGGATATTTCTCTCGAATCTTTCTTGCAAAGTATTTGGCTTGTTCCAAGTCCGGAGACTTGGTTTCCAACCAGAGAAGATCGGCATAGGGTGCAAACGCGAGCGAACGTTTGATAGCGGCCTTTACTACCTTTATTAGAGGACTGACATCTTCTATTTCATGAGAAACTGACCTCCACTCCCCCTGTATAATGATAATACCCTTCTTTTGTCCGAGGAACTAGTACAAGGCTTCAATCGCGAAGACAATCAAGATAACTATTAAACTCACGGTCCCAGTCCCAGTAAACGTGTTCGCCTAACATTTCATACGCAACTTCCCTTGCATCGCTGTTCGATTTCCCAGAAGTAGCGTCAAGGTACACCTTCAATGCTCCATCCTTGTCCCGAATTTCTGCGCTATTCTTCATCGCTTTTTCCACGGCTATTGCAGAGTATATCATTATCCCGTTGTCCCAAAAACACAGATCACGAACCCTGGTTAAAAGTACACAATTCATGACTCTCGGTCCACTCCTTTTCGAGTCCATCAACTTCCGCGCCAGTTGCACCTCGAGCTTCAGCTTCGGCCAACACCTGTGCGAGTGAGCGATTGTCTTTCGTCGTCGTACCAAGAACATATTCGTGATCAGCAATGTCCACATTGGACGCAAGTAGCTTTCCTGACTCTGAATCGGTGCGAGCGATGAGAAGCATGGTTGATTTGAGAAGGTCAAGTTGGAATCGAGCGGAAACAAGCCGAGAGATGTGCGTTGATACGGGGACAAGAACTTTTCCAGCTAAATGTCCGCACTAGAATGTCACCAAACAAATTGTAAGTTTAAACAACATGTTTGGTAAATTACTGACCTTCTTGCCACCGTGCAACTGGTCCTCTAAGTGAATGGCCGCGGCCCCCTACCGATACGTACATTTGAGACCCAAAAGCGTGTTAAATAGCGAGAGATATTTTATTCACGGATTCTGCGAATAACTTCGCCAATTTCATTACAGCAGATAGACCGCCGTGCCTAGATTTTAAGAGTGAGGAGATGTCCTAAGGTGGGATGAATATACATGCCCAGTATCACCATCCGCGATGATAGGCCTCAAATAATCGATATATTCCATTTTGACCCGCTCTTCCGGTGGCGAGGACATACGCTCGTCAAAGTGTTTCCTATCATGCAACAGTTGAGAACGGAAAATACGGTGGACCTGGTTCGGAACGGTAGTATAAGGGTAATCACTAACGGGTCATGAGCCCAAACCCATAGAAATTGCAATAGTCAGAAAGACTCACCCCAGGTCGGGGCCAACTTCGTTATTACCGGTCGTTAATACACTCGAACATGCCCATCCAGAAACATATACCACTTCCTGATGCCGCGCCATCTGCGTCATCTGTACTGGGTCAATTGCACCCATCGTATGAATAGGTTTCCCTGCTTCTGCAGCCTTGGTTAATATAGCATGCAACTTGTCCGCGAGCAGATTCCCTTGGAGGGGCAATGCTGGCATTGATCCTTGCTTTGAGGCCACAGATTCAGGAGAATAGGATCGTTTGAGTGCATTGAAGCGAGGTTGCGAAAAGAATGCTGCCATCTCAGCGGTACGCGACTCAAAGATCGCGGTCTCTTGGTCCAAGGTGGGTGGTTGAATGGATAGCTTAGGAGCAGGGGATACAGTGACCGAAGATGCGGACATCATGCGCACTGTATCCCGACGCAATGAAGACGTCGACCGCAAGCTTGTTCGTACGAGAAGCATTGCGGCGTGAAAGACGAAAAGGTGCCGTTGCAAAAGTCGAGAGAAATCCAAGGCTCGGCCGATATTTGCCGGTTCGGCTCAACTTTGCATACAGTGAATGCTGACATCAGGTCGTTCAAGCTTATCTCTTTCCTGAAATTTTACGTGTCCACACTGCTTTGGAGACTTCAGCAACCAAAAGCGACAGCACTGAATACACCCCGCGGACTGTTAGTGTTGCAAGAGGCCGTTTTCATATTGTGGTCGAAGCGATAAAGAAACTTCTCTGGAAAGGCATCAAGTAACACACTTCCGTTCGCATAACTAAAAAGTACTGCTACATCGAATAAGCCCTCAGCGTCAACGACTAGTCGGACATTTTTGAGGAATAAAATGGAGGCTATCAGCTCTTAAAAGTGTGCACTATCCTCTCTTTTTCATGACAGGGAAAGCTTCTGGAGTCTGACAGATACTTTCACTAGGTATCTTCTTTATCTAACTCACTTCCCATATTCTAGCTTCATATCTCCCGGG
>JASFDB010000024.1:0-22488 GCA_036937035.1 Cystodermella granulosa | reverse complement strand
ATAGCGAATGACTGAGAACGCGAAGATTAAACAGTTGATCGGATTAGGTGACTAAGGCTGATAATTTGTCTTTGAATTCCATCAGAGGCCCAGGGAAATATTAGTAGGCTGGGAAGATCGTAGATATAGACTGATATCTGCAGACACAATTTTGCTCTCAATATCATGAAGGCAGAAGAGTAAGTGGCCAGCAAGATCCTTTTAATATCCAGTATAGTTGACAAGCTCTTCGTCAAATGCGAGTGGCTGTAAAGAAAAGCTCTTGCCCACATGTAACTCTGGCTGACTGATGATGAGAAATTTAGGCAGGAAGTTGAGATTGTAGGATGGTGCAAAGAAAATTGCGAACAGCAGAAGGTGAGCTGCATTTGTCAAGGGCATCAATTATGACAATGAGGAGCAACCCCTCTCTCAATGCGCAAGAGGTCCTTTAGGTCCAACAAAAAGGTCTTTCACTTGGTCCTGGAGCGATCTCGAGTCATAAGCTGTCTTGGAATTTGGTTTGACAACTGATATGATTTCCTTGCTGTACGGTATAAGCTGTCATGTGAAGTGAGATGCAATGGTAGGATTGATGTGGTTCGCTTTGGTCCTTCGTGCATGAAGCTTGCAACAAGGTGATTAAGGAGAGATTGTAGATGTTTGCAAGGTTTCTGGGCGATAATGGGTGGTATCTGAGTCATTGGTAGCATTGTGTTATATCTTCGAGTTCCTTCCAATATGTCAGATTCTTGGTGATAGCACAAAGAAAGATGTGACATATGGCAGCGAACAGGGGCAGTATGGCAGCAAACAGGTGCAGATTGGCAGCGAACAGGTGCAGTATGGCATCCTAAATGGTACGAGGAAAGTGCATGTCGCAGGTAGTATGCACTGATGCCTGATATAATATGCAAATGAGTAGTCGTCCAGGGGCTGAAAGTAAAGTTCAGCTGTATTTTAGATAAGAAAGGATGGACACACCTATCAAATGCTCAAAAGTTTGACATGTACGGTTGAGGACAGTTGGAGAAAGATAGGGCAGGCAACTAGCATTCAGGTAGATTGAAGGACAAGGCAACTGGTAACCCTCTCCAAGAGGTTACGCTGCTAGACCCATCAGGGCAAACGTGCGATGTGTTTGAAAATCATCTGAGACCAATTCCGGCCCAATCAGTCAGCCAGCTGGACATATTCATGTTACTTTGGTGGCGAGTTTCAGGAAGTAGTAATAAGTATGACGTATTTGGAGTTTTCGATGTTTTCGATGGTTTGTGGATACCAGGGTCAATTCACAAGTAGTAGCGGCGAGTTGAAATTGAGAGGTAGAAAAAGAAATAAACAAGGGACAAACAATGACCCTTGCCCAAATATGGAGCGAGGACAATGGTGAGGTTGGCATGATGAGTCGGATCAGCATAGTAAAATATAGTTGGTCCTCTAAAATCTATAAAAATCCATCTCAGCTTCTTATGGAAACACTCGTGTCTGGACTCTGTAGCATCACCACATGAAAATGTTTTTCATTTGCAATACTTGTCTAATGACTTTGCTACAATATCGATTGATGATAAGGATAGCGGTCCAAGTTGGAGGCGTTTGAATGTCTCTGATGCTCGCACTGTAGCTTCAAGTTGGCTATGATACTTCTCTTTAAGATTTCTCTCTCTCAGTCTTAAAAACAAAGATGTTATTAAATATTGAGAAATCGTAGTAAGAGGGGTAGACTCGAATTTAGGGTTTTTTAAACAAGCTAAGCAAGGCTGTTTTCATCTCAGTTTCAGTGCTAAAAAACTGTTTCAGCAACTGAAAAGCTTCATTATTGATGACATCGCTTGTTTCTGCTTGATCTTCATTAGAATTGCTGGCAGCTACCTCAGCTCTGGCCTGTGCCTGTGAAGCTGCTGAGGGAGCGTCAGAATCATCAGATTTCTTTGCAACTTTTGTTCGAGGGCTAGAGCTGAATTCCAGGTGTGGAGATACAGAACCGGCGCGTTTAGAACCAGTTTCTCCGGGGGTCAGTGTGGTCAGTGTGTTTTGCGCGGTTGTTGTTGGTGTTACTGCGATCGGTGTGGTTGGTGGTGGTGGTGGAGTGGTTGGAGCAGGTGTGGTCGAGGTTTGTGTGGTCGAGGTTTGTGTGGTCGAGGTTTGTGTGGTCGAGGTTTGTGTGGTCAAGGTTTGTGTGGTCAAGGTTTGTGTGGTCGCTGTTGGTGTGATCACAATTGGTGTGGCTGGTGCGGTTGCAAGCAAGCAAGAGCTTGAGGACGTAACTTGGGTATTTTCACCTATAGTGGGCCCATCCTTGACTGCTAGAGGTACGTTCTCTTTGTTCGTAGACTGTAAAGATGTCAGGCTTTGTGGTGCTTTGATTAATATTGAATAACGCACCTTGTTTGCCTTTGCCTTTGCCTTCCCCCGACTTGTAACAACCTTGGACTTTCCTTCTTTCTTTCTTTGAGTGGATTTTGTTGTGTTTTGTCTTTCACCACCATCTTCTTCAGGCTGGTCCTCATTATCACAGGGACCAAGTAGTCTCTCTAGCGAGCAAGTCGTTAGTATTAGGAAGTAAATATACAGTTCTGACTCTGAACAAGTTGTTGTACTTACTGAGACCGGGTGCCATATTTGCAAAGGCGTCCATGAAGCATGCCTTGTTCATGGATATCTCATCCAAGGCTGTATCAACAGTTTCATCTGCAACTATCCTATAGACGTGAACTGTTTTCTCTTGGGGATATCTCCATACGCGCCCAATGAGCTGGTCCTCTTCCTGCCGAGACCAAAGTCGATCCTTAACATATTGTAGTAAGCAGGGCAGAAAGAAGGTTGGTCGCAGAAAACAAACAAACTTACAACAACAATTAGGATACTTGCACATGGAAGGTTGAGGCCTGTCGTCCCTATACTGGAGATGATTAAAACCCGTGAGTCGTTACGCCCACCTAGCTTGAACCCATCCACAATGCGAGCCCTTTTCTGCTGGTTCATTCCTCCATGAAGCTCTTGGACTTTGATTCCATGAACTTCCAAGACCTATTCATTGAATATTGAAGCTGGTATCATTGAATAAGTTATCAAAAAAATGCTTGCCTGAATAATTAGTGGGTTGAGTGATGGGAATTGGGCGTATACAACAATTTTGTCTGGCTGGAGAAAATTACAATCCTTTCCCTGGTATGATTCATCAGGCACAAGGCTGTCATCGACGACTTGGAGGGGAGGCTGGTTGTCTTTCATTAGGTGCCACTGAATAACTTGTATTAGAACATCAAGCTTTCGTGAAGGCTCTTGTTTCCATTCCTCCATGGATTTTGGATACATCAGCTCTAGGCCATTGTTACAGCTTGGGTGAACAAGGGCCCGTCGGAGAGTCAAGTAAAAATCCTTGCATATGCCGTCAGTCAAGGTAACCACATTTGATTTGTAAAAAAACTTACTTTTCCTGAACCTGAAGCAGTCTGAGATGTTCCTGCCGCATTTTTTTCATCAGCAAGTTTGTTGGCAAGTTCATTCTGATTCATCATCTCTTTTGGATATAGTTTTATAAGCAACTGATGCTCGTGAAAGGGCTGAAGCCCTGAAATCCGACGTCCGGAGTAGTCAAGACTGAATATCGTCCTGTGGATAATGTGGCCGATAAATTTTTTCCTCAAAATGTCTGCAATTCTCAGTGCTTCTGCCTGGTAGGAGTTGACGGTAGTGGGTGATTTCCCGGAAGCATTGGCCAAAACCTGTGACTTGCGCCTTTGAGAATTTTTCTTTCTCTGAGAATTGTCTTGATTCATGCTGCGTCGGATACGTTGCGCCAACATTGTAAACTCTTCGTCAAAGTCTGTGCCAAAACCATTAATTCCAATACATCTTGCCAGGTTCCAAATATCCTGTAGTCATTTAAATAGGTAATTGCTACAGTCAAAGAACAGAAACTCACAAGCAGTTTAGTAACAATAGGTGTTGCACTCAGTATAAGGATCACTGCTGCCATCAGGCGCAGAGCAAATACTGCAAAGTAAGCTTTTTTAATATTGCGGCACCGATGTACCTCATCTACTCCAAGGATGAGAAGCTCTTGACCGTAGATAGTTTTACCAACAGTGGTTGAATATGCAGGTATTGGCGCAGGCCTTTCATTCGGTTTAGAAATGTTGAAGGTAAACAAGTTGGTAAAATCAGATTCAATTGCCTGGAAAAAACAGTTAACAGGAACTTTGAGTTCAAAAATAGAATCACATACGCTTGGTGTTGTGATAATGATTCTCCTTCCCTCTGTGTTTTTGCACTGAGACCATACAGTGGACCACCATGTTGGCCTCTTTGGGAGTGTTCCCAGATAAGGAAGTACATCGAATTGTCCGTGTACAATGAAACGCCGTATCTCCTGAGTAAATTGGTTGGCTAAAGTGGCTGGAACAACAATCACGGTAGGAAGGTTGGGAATGTTGCCCTCCTGCCCTTTCCACTTTTTAATTGCTATATATCAATTGCACCGATGAGAAAACAGTAGATGTAGAATTTCAAGATTCTGGACTCACCAAACTTCCCTGGAAATGTCTTATTTCGATTGTAAAAGTCCCTGTAATATGAAAGAATAGCGACTGCTAGAATTAACTGCAGGGTCTTTCCAAGCCCAACCTCGTCTATCATCAATGTGGGCTTTCCTTCAAATGCGTTATCGATGATCTTCAGTGCTCCGACGAGCTGATGCCAGCGGGGTGCCAGAGGAACCGCATTCCCTGGTACTTTAAGCCATTCTGCTCCTGCTTCATTCCATCCATCGTGTGTGCCATCAGGATCTATAATGTCATTGAAAAGGGGTGCTTTTCTAATACCAAGCTGATTCCACAGCATCTCTTCAGATAGGTCCTGATATTCCTCCACTCCCGACTCCCAGTCTATCTTGGGCAAACAGTCAATTGGCTCGGCATCAACTTCGCAAATTGCAGGAGATTCTAAGAGTATGCTGGGGTCACTCTGTTGCAGCTCCTCCTGGAGCGCAGCTTGAAGAAATTTTACATGAGTTTCAGAAGGAAGCTGCTTTAGAGCTTCACGGAGGACTTTTGATAGTTCTAAATGCAATACAGAGAGTGATTAACCGTATGAATTATAGTAAAAAATGTGGCCACTAACTTGTTTTGATTTCTCCGCTTAGTCCCTCTGGACAAGTGGCTTTGAACATTTCCTCAACTCTCTCCCTTTGCATCTGAAGCGTGCTCATCATGCTTGAGTTGCCATATTTCCTTAATATTGTCATTAGTTCACCCGTGTCCTTCCTCCAGGCTTTAAAGTCATCCCATAGAGGACATGCGCCTTCGGTTGTTATAGCTTCATAGAAATAATTCAAAGTCAAAATTATGCTTAGCCTGTAACAATAAGCAAAGGGACCTACTGTTCCATTTCTCCTCAGTCTTCTTTGTAAGCAATTCCAGCTTTTTAACATCATTCACCATTGTCCTTTTGGCCCCTCCCCAGATCTGAACCACTAGATTATCTATAGCGCGTCGTACTGGCTCCTTTAAGAATATCCCGTCAATGAATGCATCTGCTCCAAATAGTTCATTTGCAATAGCGGCGTAGTATCCCTGAATCTGAGACTCTGCCAAGTCAGGAATCTGATGTGCATTGGTTAAAACTACATTCAAATATTGAGAAGAAAATGACCTTGTCTGTATCACACCGGCGCATGATGGAAATAGGATCCATGGAATTCTCCCCCAACACTCCCACTATAATTTTGTTGACTTGCCATTTGTCCCACTCTTGTTTGAACCAAGTCAGATATAACTTTCGACCAAGGGAATCACTGTCTTCTTTCTTGGCGACAATGTGTTGGATTTTTTCTGAGTCACTATAGTTGAGAAAGTTTTTGATAAATGCCCAGACGGCAGCGCAGTCGGAAGGAGACCGCCAAATCACTGGAGTTTCTTCATTAGGAGTAGCAGAAAACGGTGATGTTTGCCTCCCAGTCAAAACCTTCCATTTATCCCAGCACCACGGGGGACTAGTATCAATGCCATTTCCGACAGACTTATAGTGCTTAGGATCTCCCAGAGCGAGGATAGTGCCAGCAGGAATTAAAGAGGGCATAGTGAGAAGAGAAACGACTGGGAGAGGGTGAGGACGCACTGTATTTATGTAAGTTATCGGTGTCACGGTGGCGGCGGCGGTAGAAAGTCATCAAAGTTTCACTTTTTCATGTTTCAAGTTTAATTCTAGATTGTAACTTAATGGTGTAATTGCTTGTCAAAATCAAGAGACAACATACTACATAGATGTCATTGAAATATGATTTTTACATGGATGACCACCCCATGTAAACATGCCTAGAAGCGTGTAGGAGTCTAGGAGCTGCTTTATGATTGAGCCTCCCCAACTTTCCATACCTCCAAACAACTTTCACCGGTCCTCATAACACCTTACTTCCAATTAACACTGAGGGTCTTCCGTCCAAAAGTTGCTACTGCACTCTTCGCACTTCCCATGTCCCATAATAGAACAATGCCGTCATAAGCACCAGTGACAACCTTATTGTTGCTGCCATCCACTAATAGACGGAGGAGGTAACTGGACCATGGCCCTTCTAGTCATGGCCCTTCTGATAAGCAAAGTCAGAAATTGATTACCAGTTCCAGAAAAAACTTACAATGGTATGTATTCATATGCCATTTTCCGTATGCCATACTCGCACGGTCGAGTCAAAACCGCAACTATAAGCTTTTAGGTTCCGCTCCAGGCGCAAAGAGAACCTTTAGAAACCCATGCCATATGAGACTTGAGCAGTATCAAAGGAGCTTTTTTCCGCGGTTTCCCGATTTCATCTACCCTTCTCTTTTTACAATCCCAGTCGATCGATTGCTGCCATTGAATCGAGGACTTCATCCTTTGACAGTACAGTGGAATTCCAAAAGCCTGTATTTTCATCCAACGAGGACGTCAGAAGATGAGTGCCTTGTTGGAAATAATAGACAACAGAGACAAAGTGATGCTAGAGCCTTTAGTGATGTTGCAAGACTATCGAGCGAGACAGGTCCAAGTGTGACTTGCATTGACTGTGCAGGTAGGTCGAGAGAAGCCTAATCTCCTTCACAGACTCTATGGTGATGACGCGGGCTTCGATCTCCTGATATAGAAGAGAAGGCCTCAGTGCAGGCTGATCAGAAAAGTCGTTAGCAACTTGAATGAACTTGTGTGTGTGGGCCATCGCACTGCGCGGCATATACGAGTCCGAGCCTGCACTGGTCCATATCGCACTCAAAGGGTATACGTGGTCTACAGGTGAGCATTGCTACAACTCACACTGCAGCCTGCAGGTGGCAGTACTATAGAAGGGGGTACGAACGCACCGAATAAACAGAAAGCCACCGCTCAAATTTCATCACTACACATCTCCTATGTATGTAGTATGCAAAGTAATCACAGAAATCTTCAAATGCGTGAATGAATGGTTCACGTTTCACGAAGTGGCGAGCGAAACAAGCCACCAACAAATACTTGTCAACACGGGAGCCAATACTGCGTATGCACACCATCAGCAGAAACGAAGCCACACAAAACAAATACACCACAACACGGGAGCCAATACTGCGTATACCGACCACCATCAGGCAACAAAGGGACACAAACAGACAACAACAAAGGACGTATTATTGCGTACGAAAACCGACCGTATAAGAAACGAATCCTCGTTCCACATCGGACTCGTAATTTGAATTGAGTTATTGTCCATGTGAACTCCCACAACCTGAATTCGGTTTTATTAGTATCTTATCTACCATCCATCGGCATCTATCTCTATCATACTTGAACGGCATGAAGAAGACTGGATAACAAATCCTATGATACACATGATAATCAATGTATTTCAAGAAGAGAAGCATTGCTCGCAGCAGGAACATCCGGTTGAACCACCACAGTCACGGTGGCAGCTGTGGACCCGTTGATAAGATACAGGTGGTAGGTTCCAACATTCTAAAATTTGCCGTTGGTGAATTGCCCACAGTACAATGATCAGGAGTCACCAAAACAGAGATTGTAGTAGAGAACTCTTGCCTAAGAGAAGTTCAAGAACTTAAATACTCATAATTTGGTATTTAAGTACTCACCTGCGCCAAGGTTCCAACGTTGACAAGAGGACGTGTGTTAGAGAAGCTGTCTCTGGCCGCTGGATACCGGAAGGTTAGATACCATTGTTCAGTAGCAAATGGATAAGAACTCGAGAGTACTTACGATCAAAACACCTATTTGACTTTGTTCCTTCATTCATTTTATGCCACGGAATTTCAGTTCCCTATTCCTGGTGATTTTTCGAACGAACGCGCTTGAATAAGGCGGTAATGTTATTGCGCTGAGTACAGTAGTGTGAGAGTTTAATGTTTTGTTTGATGCTTATTACTATCCAGATCAATTTAACTGCTATGTTAGCAAAAGAAACGTGAGGATAAAACTGAAATCTTATCAACAAGTTGAATTGAAGCAAGAATTTACTTTCGAAACACTCACTGTTTAAAGTTTATATAGCAATGTCTTCTTTATCCGATGCTCGAAGACCAGTGCGCGTGCATGATAAGTGATCATTAGTCGAGCTTGAGAGGTCCTGGTGGAGTCCTAAGAGCGTGAATACATTCCAGTTTAAGTCGTTTAGTTAGTGGTCTAATATGCCCCAAAGGTGCTTCAAGTATTCAAGAAAAAGTTTGAACAGAGGGAAGGGAGCCTTGACGCCGTCCGTGGGAAGTTCTTTCCGGCAAAGCGCCTAACTGGACATGTACAATAACAAACAATTTGATATTTTTACAATATCACATTATTTGTTATCTTACTGTGCACTTAGTGTAATATTACGTATTAATAACATGCAACTCTGCGCCGCCCGCACTGTTCATCCAAGGACTGCTGGAGATGCACACCGTTGCCTGACCGTGCAGGACATCCTGCTGAATATTTTTGATCTGATACGGGGAAGGTTTTACTCTAAGAGGCACACGAAATAAAAATCCACGCGCCCTCGCACATTTGGCTGGGACATGCAACATAATTTACGAGCAGGAGAAGGAAAATTTATTCTTGTGGTAAGTGTATCCTCCAATTCATCAATAAACTCTTTAACAAGTCGCGTAGTAGCATTTTTCAGCAATTCACAAAATCTTAAATCATTATACTTGCTGATTTGGCGAGTAAACATATGTCTCATGAAGAGGATCCCATACTAGAAAGTGTCCACATCAAAGTTGGAAATGGAACGCTTACAGAGGCATGAAGCAGAGCAAGGTTTTCTCCAATATGTAAATACGACACTGACATCGATTCTAGCTCCTAGCCCTGCTGATACCTTATCTCCAACATATCTGGCCAAAATTCAAGAGTTGGAACAGTTGCTCTTCGAACTTGGAGGTAAGATCGGGGTGGGGAGACATGTTCCTCTGGGTGTTGACACTCTATGTTTGAAGGAAAACCCAAATCAGGAATGGATGTATTGTGACAGGCTGCTATGGAGCGGCTGAAGGCAGAGAACTAGGCTTTTTGCAGAGGATACTGAAAGAGCTTGAAGAGAGCAAGTGCAGTGCTGTGGGTAGCGGCTCTGAGGAAGATTTAGTTCCACTGGAGAGCTGGGATCTGGGATAAGTGAATTTTTTTGTTTGTGGCACTGATCTGTCATTTGAATAGAGAACTTTGTCTTGCGTACATCGCAACTCCCAGCAAAACTTGTCCCATTCTTTTGACGCGTCCTTATTGGGATATATGACGCGCACCAGTGATCTACTTCTGCTCTCGAAAGCAGATTGTCCATCCGTCAATGGGAGTAGCCATCATGAAAAATTGATATGACAACTTTGGATAAGGATTGTCAAGTGGGGCTAGAGGCAATAATTGGCATCAGCATGTAGTATAAAAGGATGGCAGGAATGTCTCATTGCGATTCTCACCGGTGGGGGGGGTGCAAAAATTCGAGCAAAGAAGTGGACTGTTGCGGTGTGAACAAGAAACTTGGACGTAGTCACTTGTCACACCCTTGTTCGTAAGACCAAAGCCTTTCCCCTTACTGCGCTCGGTTTACAGACCACTAAACAAGAAATAAACAAGTGACAAATAATTTCCCTTGCCCAAATATGAGAGACTGTCCAGTTTAGTAATCTGTGACTAATTGCCCCAAAATGATTCCTCATAAATTTGACTTGTAATTTTACAGTCATCTTCTTCACTTGGAAAACAATAGAAATATGTACAAACAGGCCAGGATTTCTGAGAACATGCCGAAATAATTAAACCTTTCAAGTTTGCGAGACTACTATTATAGACATAAGAGATAGGTCAAGCAGGAAAGGAGAGAATGGTCACTGAACCTGTAGAGCGATTTGTTGTCGCTATAAGGCGTTGCTCTCTGATCACTTGCTGCTATCGACAGACGACGTGAAGCAGTGGCGAATTTCGTCAATAGTTGTTGGGTTGAGGGTTCGACCTGGATTATTTTTGTTGTAGTGACGTGATCTTCTTTCGCGGTTGCGTTCTTGTCGACTGCGTATAATGTATTCGTCAAATGGTAGGGAATGCGGAAGAGTGGGGGTGTTTTTGTAAATGGTATCGGAACTGCATTCTTGATTCTGATTAGATTGTGACCTATCGCTGATGGATTGTTGTCTGGTCTGAGTAACGTTGTGCATATTGTTGCTACTATGGCCTTTGGAAGATTCTCTTCCAAGACCATCGACAGAGGTGGAGAGGAGCCCTGTCCCATTGCCAATAGCAGTTGGTCGGGCAGACTCATGTTGCGCACTGTTATAATGAATGGAGCAAGACTCGGAGTTGCGAGGATGTTCAAAAAACTGATTTACTTCCGGGAAATAGCAGTAGTTTGGTGTTCTGGTTGACATGATGCTCCCAGATTGATGTCCCACTCCGGCGCTTGAGCCGGATGAGCACGAATTGTTCAGTCTGTGGTTAAGGACATTGTCTCCTAAGTCTTGCGTATTGTTAGGGCATGATTGAAAAGCGATCATTAAAATGTATGATCACCAAATGTTCCTATCGCGCAGTTGTCTGTGCTGGGAAAGCATAAAAAATCTGCGCTTTTTGGTAACTCTGCAACCTTTTATTTGATGTTGGTATCACAGTAGTATATATTAGCAATGAGAATATACCTTTTTATTGTGACTTGCACAGAGCCAGGAGGTTGCAAAGTGTTGCGTACTTTGCTGCATGATGTGGTAAGGCTGTTAAATTTCTTGACAATAAGTTAGCTCTGGTAATTTTGTACACTGTATAAAAAGAAGCAGTTGCCGGTAGCGTGTCTGAGTTTGGGCATCCATTTTTATCGTTGGCAACAAAATAGACTAAGTCCAAAAAGGCATCGCTGGCAGGTGGAAGTTTAAACTCAAGATTTGACGCTGTGATGGTTACAAAGGATAGGCTTACGTCACAGTAACGCAAATGTGTCTAGATTTGCCGCCGAAAAGATTCTCCCAAATATGAACAATGCAACACTCTATCTATGATCTATGATCCTCAGACTTGCGGGCAATGATGTGATGCAGTAAATGGACTGTTTTCTTCTACGACGAAGAAGAAACTTACAATCCAGCGAGTCCGAGGCTGTAAAGGCATTGCAGCATTTGCTAGAAGGTCAGAAGCCATAATCGTTTGAAGTGATGCAAATCCACAACTCTTTTGTGTTATTCTCCACTTTTTGAGGCTGCCTTCGTTCGCCCCCGAGGCAAGTCACCTTGAGGTCACGTGAACCTTATTGGAGAGTCCTCCCCAAAATCCCAATTGGGAAGTGAATCAGTCAGGACCTGGCACTGCTATCACTCTTACACATCAAGACAGTTTGTTGACCAACACCAAGCACTTCTAAATGATGTTGTGGGATTCATGATCGTTTCCGTCATCCAATTGACGTGGACGACAGTTATTCACGATGGTATATGCACCCCTCACGCTTCCCCCTTGCTTTTCTGCTCCCTTCAGGTCATCCAAGGCCCCAACTGGGCCAACACTCTGCCCGATGACTCCAAGCTTGCTGGGCAGTGAATTTGTATATTGACCATTGCTGGAGTCGAATAGCCCACCTTCCAGGCACCAGCTACCCAACCTTCTTCCCTCTCTCCCTCAATTTGGTCCCAGAACACTCATGCAACGCGCTTCAGCTCTTCAGTGACACCAACTTAACCTGTTGCTGGGACTTTCTTACTGTGAATTGTTGCAGGAATTAGGATCCCTTCCCTCCCTCCCTTTCCACCTTCCCACCGCCCTTCCATCTTTTTTCACCCTCTTCTGCTACCCCTACTTTGTGTATGCTGCAGGTGTTTTACATTTAAAGCTCGCTGGACGTACTGGGCTATCCCATTGCCGTCGGATGGTACCTGCTGTTCACCATGCGTACCCGCCGCGCACTCGCCGTGCACCTTAACTCCACCCCTACTCTCTGACAGACACAGTCAGAGTGTTATATACACACTTTGACTTGTGTCCAGCGAAGGTCAAGAGTCACTGGACATCCGTGGGCAGCTGCTCGCCTCACCTCTCCCTACCCTACGTGCATCTGTCCGTGCACTGTCACCCTCAGCCGCCTACCTTCCTAACTCAGCTGCCTTGAAACAAGGCGCTTACTTTGGCATTCATGATTATATTGGTGCATTATTCTGCTTCGCAGGTTACGCTCGTGCGCACCTCCCTTGCCCTCAAGTTCACCATTCTTTCCCGCTTCTTCGCTTCCTCAGTTTCATTAATCCAATAATGATATTGGGAGTGCTCGCCATTCAGCGTTGAATTACCGTTGATGTGGTGGACTGGCGCGTACTGTGGCCACCTCCCTGTAGTTACTAGTTAGTAGTAATAATACTTTGACAAAAACTTCAATATACTCATTTTATCCAGAACAGTTACGGTCTATCAAACACCTAAAAAGCTCTAAGTAAGAAATAGCAATAATACAAATTTTTTTAAGTGAACATTGTGATGTGGTGCACATCTGCTAATGATGTGTCAGTAGCATAGAATAGGGTTGTCTTACTTTTACTCTAGTAATCAGTTTTACAGGTATCAGGTGTGTCTATAACACATTTCATTGGATGTAAGAAGCTTCCTAACGGTTGTTTTCATTCGGAAAAACAGAAGAAAATGCTTGGAAGACTTATCTCCGTATTCCGATTCTAACATACGGAGATCACACCGTCACACACCGAGTCAATCGGGATTTCTCTCCCGCCATGTTCTAAGTCTTACGACACGCTGCTCGGAGCAAAACACGATTTTTCTTGTAGTTGACGTTAAGTACATCATACACTATCTTAAAAACTGGAAATGTGACAAGAAATGAGACTGTGAGACGGGTGGAAAGAAGGTAATAAGCACAGCGCATGATGCTGAAACCTGTTGTTCCAAGCCGTTGACTCCATGATGGAAGTGCAGTGGACAGCCGAGCGTGACTGCACGCTTCTCTGAAGTGGTCTGATGTCGTACAAATCGGTGAGGTGTGAATGGTGCAGCAAGGAGACTGAGTGCGGTGAGACTCAAACGCGTAATGCAGTGTGGCAAGTCGGAGAGGGGTGGAAAGCGAAGTAGATTGATGCATGTACAGTACATGCTGCTGATAATGCTGGCATGCTGGGAGGTCTCGGAAGTGCGGACAGTGCGCACGCATGCATTCTGATCTTCTGTAGTGGGCTGGGGTCATAAACTGGTGAGGGAAAATGCGGTGAACAACTTGAAGGGTCACCAGAAGGGAGTGGTGAGATTAGGGGTCATGAGTACATACCTTTTTCGACATAACGACTTCGTTGCTGTTTCGGATTGGCATCATTACCATGGTTGGTAGGTTTTCGACCATCTAGCGGGTCGGACGGTGGCTTGAACACGAGAGAAAATACGGTTACAGACACGGCAGGCTGTTGCAATACTTTTGGCTTAAGCATCTTAGTGGAAAGGTATCAATTGTATGCTGTGAAAAAATGTTAAATTGTATTTATTTGTTATATACGATGACGCATTTGTGACTCGTGAGGATGTACGGCGTCGCACGATGTACTGAGCACATTGAACCATTCCTATGATAGATTGTCTGATTATGTGCTGGTGGTAGTGGTGCACCGGGCCTCTTAGGTGGGCTTCTACCTGCTTCTACACAAACAAGGAAAAAGATTATTATTGACTCTGTCTATATAAAAACCTTGTACAGTAAATGTTATGAAAGGAGGTGGTTAGGTTGAAGGTGAGATCGACGTGGAAAGAGAGAGGTCGGCATCAGAAAGAGCGGCGAAAGAGGGCTTCCGAGCGTGGGAGAAAATAGCTCTTTTTTTATATAATATATAATACTAGCTGATAAAATCCATGCTACGCACGAATGGTTCCGGTTATCACCAATTTTAAGTGGTGTGACAGCAACAAAGTAGCAATGGACATCGCCGCACGTTTTTATTAGTTCGAAACAGTAGTAAGTAGTACATAGTAATCGCAGACAGTATGTGTGTTTGTGGTCACCAATTTCTTTTTACCCTTTCCTTTCTGTTTTGTATGCTGTGCATCTTCAATTCTTCCTTACTGTGTTTGTCAACGGTGAGAGAGGCGTCTGTAGCATGGTGTTGCGTAGAGTCATCTTCAGCAGCTTTGATGATGAAGCGGTGGTGTGGTCTTCATTAGATTGAATTTTGGGCATTTGGCTGGATAGTCTAGTACGGGGTGTAAATGATTGTCAACAGTGTGATAAGCAGCTTTTGTGGAATTTCCACTTGTGATTGTAGCATTGGTAGTCGCCGCGGTGATCAATGATGACGAAGCGGTGGTGTGGTCTTCATTAGATTGAATTCTGGGCTTTCGGCTGGATAGTCCAGTGCCGGGTGTAAATGGTTGTCAACACTGTCATAAGCATCAGTTAACGATAGTGGAAAACATGTGCGGATAGTGAAAACACACGCTTGAGGACGTCAAAACAGATGGTTCATGAAGTGAGTCACAATCATGTTCAGCGCGGTTGACCTTGCTTCAAGAGGCCAAGAGGGAGCACATCAAGAGCGCGAAATCCACTGATTCTTACAAAAGAGGAAGTCATTCGCACGAATCCAAGGTGTTTGGCAAAGGACTGAAATCCTTCCGAGAAATATAAGTATTGACTCAATAAAGTGGTCCATTGTGTTTCACACAGTTTTGAAGCAGAGAAAACGACATTTTATTGATTGTTGAAGTGTAAATGCAGGAAAAAGACAGAGTGAGAGAAGACATTGGTGCGAAAACGAAGACCAAAAAAGCAGAGTGTCGAAAAAGGGTGGGTTAGATAAGCGTTTTGGAACCCAGCTTATCCGAAATTCCGAACCTCTTTCCGAGGCGAGTGTCAGAGGAAACGCGAAGAGTATTGGAGTGAGATATAGGGGGAGGAAGGGAAGAGGATGCCGTCTGTGAAAGAAGAGCGGAAAGAGAGAGAAAAGCGCGAGCGTGAGAGACCGTGGGAGTATGATGCTGTTCTTTATATTAAGGAATTCTTTATATTAAGGAATTTTTTATAATAGATAATTGGGCTAACAGGCCCTCACGTGAGGTGCACTGACTTGCCTTAAGTGGACGACGGACTTAGACATTGAAGCTTGAAGGATTGAAGGAAAGAACCCGAGATGTTAACTGAGTAAGTGTGACTTCCGGTAGTGGAATGAGGAATATCGAAGATTGAGAAGCATCCAATTTGATTTAGAAGGCCGCAGTTGGGGCAGATCTCCGGATCCATTGTTCACATAAAACACTCAAATATTATTCCCAGTGTGATCCTCTCTGGGACTGCTAGCGCTGTCTGAATGGGATGTGCTTCCCTTCTCCCGGGTCCAACGAGTCTGAATTATCCGAGTCATTTCAACGGACTACAATTCCAGCCGCGGCGTAGTATCAAAAATTACCTCAACTTGACTTTGTAAAAATTTGCTCTACTGAGTGTCCTTCAACTGCCAATGGGACCGTCAGGCATACGTAAGGGATATCCTCAATCCGCGGCATTGTAATTTCGATTATTGCATGCAACTTCCATTGCCTGCCAGTGATTGAGCGGCAAATGTGGCGGCTAACTTTCTTCTTACTCGCGGAGTGCCACCGTGACGAGGATAAAAGGAACACAAGACCGAGTAGACCCTGGCAACGTACGTCCGAGTCGACTCATTACGAATTTTGGCAGACTCAATCAAGGTTATTGTCAGCTCTCATTCTTGTGTATAATACAAAGCGGATTTTTTTTTTCACTGGAAAACCCTGTCTTCCTGCACCACTGGCAAACAATTTGCCATGACTACTTATAACGATTTGAACTGTTCCAAGTCTGAATCCAGCAAAAGCGATCAGGTTGATGAACCCTCTGAGTCTGCGTCAAGGGGCCCCACACTTAAAATTCAACCAAATGTTGAACAAGTGAGTGATGCATATAGCTCTAGAGACATTCTAATTCCTCATGCCCCGGTTGGTGGAGTAGGTATTGCCAAACACCATCGCATTCCAGTTGTTAACTAAGACGCTGGAGGAAAAATTATCAATGATTTTCAAAGAGGTCGCATTCGTGAGTTGCATGGTTTCTGCCAACACGGTTCCGGTCCAGTGGAGGATGTTGGTAGCTTTGGAGAGAATTGCACTTTTACTGGAGAAAAATGATGCACATTCGGTCGCAGATGATCACAGTAGTGCCCCTGTGTTTGCGGAGGGCACAGTTGATGATGATATAACGTACTCCTCAGCTTGTTCAAATTGTTGCAATTCACATTGAAACATATCATTAGTAAATCATGATGTATTTTCTTGTCTGATTATAAATGACTCCTAATGCAAGCTATACAAGCATTACAATTTGTAGGACTCTACACGGGAGTCTAAACATGCTGTTAGTGCCTTTTGACTATCAAGGGCCATTCTGCATCCTATATGATAAAATTCATTTAATTCCGTAAGAATAGTGGACGAAGAACATAAAATGTGTACTTCAGAGTATATATTCCAGTTCACTTGACATCGCGTCCTTTTCACCTTCCCAATCAAAATGCAATTTCCTCAGTCAAATCTCCCCATGAAGGGAACAACACCCAGCTCTTACACAAGAGCGTTCTCCTGCGTCATGCCCATGATATGTTCCAGAAAAATTTTGTTGTCAAATTAAAGTAGATCGTTGACTTTAAATGTAGATTATGTGCCTGTTTGGTTTCTAGCCTTCAGAGGAACAGGAATGTCATACTCGAGAAGTAGTAACCAATGTATATTAATGGTACTTTCCTTGTCAAAGACAGAACCGAGTGAATTCTACAAGTGAGTAAATTACGTTGGAGCGATGACAATCGATGAAAAATCAAACAGCTAGCCTCTTCCTCCTCACTAATGAGAGTCTGATATCCATTTCCACTACTATACCTATGTGCTGATCATGATTGCCTCTAGCCCTACTCAACAATCCCTATCCAGAGACATCGAGTCTAGTTTTTTCTTGTGATAACCACTATTGCCATTGACGAATGGACAATCAGCATTTGAGGGCAGACATGAATCACCGGTGCGCATCATGGATCCCATCAATGAAGCTCGAGCGAATGGGGATGAGGGAGGCTGGTTGACGCAGTTTGGAAGGGGGAAGGATGGAAGGATTGCACAGGGGACGGAAGTGAGGGAGGGGATCAATCAATAATAGTATAAGGGTTAGGTGACATGGAGGTAGGGGATCGTTGAGATTGGGCCAGTGCTCTGGGGGAGTTTGAGGCAGATTGTGGTGGACCCGACCCTTTGTTAAATGCAACTATTCAATCGGATACTGCTAAGGTTGTAGATTCTGAGGGCTGTGCACCAACCCATTTGAAAACTGACGCGGCCGATTCTATGGATGGCCCGAACGTCTTTGGTTTCGCAGCCAACGGTAAATCCCTTCCCCTTGAGCAACAAGTTGCATCCTGGTGCCCTCCTCGTTGAGAAATACAAAGGACATGCAGAAATCGTATACTGGCGTTAAACACACTTGTATGTTGGGATAGAAAGCAAGCTTGAGCCTAAGTATAGATTCCTCCTCGGAATTCAGTGCTCTTGTATTTGAAAACCTACCAAATGACAGATCAATGTCGCAAAGAAAGACATCCACGTATCTCACTTGCCTCTTGGAGTCGCAGCAGATGCTATTCTTCTTGCTTGTGATATCTTCCTGTGATCGGACACTTGGGGCTGACATAGGTACCACAAGAAATTGGTGCAGCAAGCATGTCCCGTCCAGTGTAGAATGCATGGGCTAGTTCATGGGCGGGTAACCCCCTGAGATAACTGCTACTTCGGCGCTTGGAGATTGGAGATACGAGAAACTTAGACTTTGAAGGAACTGCAATCCAACAGGCAGTTACTTTAAAATTGTTGAAGTTTTCAAATGTATACGTACAGTCTGAGACCAGTGTTGAACCTAACAAGCCTGCAATGCAAGGATTTCAAGACCAGTCCGTCTGAAAAGGCATCATATAGGTGTTTCGAGGATATGGTTTAGAGATGACCGTTCATGCGTCCAAAGAATGACTGTGCGAAGCATAGCTGGTGCGTGAAGAAACGGTAGAGAACTGTTGTCCAGCCAGCTGCTTGGGAATACCGATACCATACCCAAGCAATAAGACCCAGGAAACCTTTTCACAGATGGTGAAGCCTTGACTTGGGGTGTAAGCCAGCTTTTTCGACCCGGATTTTGCTGTAGTAGATTACGAGTAACGGGCACTAAAGTTGTATATGTAGTCGGCAATGTGGCTTGAGTTGACGAGCTATCAGCAAGCTGGTTGTGATGGCTGTAAGCCTTTGTTGACGGACTCGATGTCGACTTTGAGAGGAAGAACCTGGCATGATCCAGGACAGGTGGCTGTGCTGTACTCATCGATCAGAATTTTGTATGGCAGCATTGTACAGCAATTTATATGCTTTAAACTGTACTCGGTTTGATTTCTTCGGAGCAGAATCTTTCTATTTTTCTTCATTGCTGAGATATGGACTTCTAAATGTATTTCTGAAGATGAATAGGAAGACACCAAGGATTTCCGTAACGTAGACACTATATCCGTGGTACACTGGTAACAAAGTGAATCACGATAAGCAGTTAAACAGCATTTGAAGAAAATGTATGATTCGTACACCATTGTAATAGCTCATGTTCAGTTGTGAAGCCAAGGACAGCCGAACGAGGACACCGTGCGTATGAATATACCGAATTGTGAATACCCCGAACAACCACCATCTCCGCGCATGCGTAAGGACAAGCTTGGGTGTCCTGGGTGTCCATCTCGCATCACCGATCTTTTGTGGGCATTGTGACCAGCATACAAGGATCGATGGGAGACTCTTCGGAACGCACGAGGGTACGCTTGCGTTTTTACGAGCTGGGACTAGACATAAAAGCAACAAAGTCCCTAGACAAAGGCGAAAACAACAGCTTGGCCAGTTTCCCATAAAAAGCCCAATGTCCAACTGACAGAAGGCACAGAACCGCGACTGTCCATATCTATCAGCTTGCTTACATCAAAGGAGCAACGTAAGATGACTACACCACCATGGTCCTGTATGTAGTAATAAAAGCTGAAAATGGTGTTTCAACGAGGGGATAGTCGATTATACCAATGATGGTACGGGACAACGTCTATCCCCTGGCATACTGTAAAAGAGCACAATGCCCCTGTCATCAACTCAAGATGTATCGTTTCCACCTGTTCTAGTAATTCATCATGAGCCTGTTTGCAAAGGGCTACAAAAAAGGGAAAGGAAAACTTGCCATCCCCACCAACGCGACCTATATAGCGTCATTAATCGTTTGAAGAGTATTTCACGAAACAAACTCACATAAACTATTGATGGAGCAGTGCTGGAAATAATACGACGATCACGTCTTCCACACGTTTCATATATTGAGTAGCAATGCCTGCTATGGGCGGGAAATCCTGCGTTTAGGACATGTTGTAGACTTCAAAGAGTCTGTATTGTGTTTTGAACTGTACGAGGTTAGTAGATGACGAGAGCAGAAGAGGGATAGGGTACGCACATCCTCCTCTTTCAGAGTCCGTCACTCCTGAGTCGCTTGACAAATCTATAGTGATAAATCAAGTCCTACAATACCAAAAATAGAACCCAAGACACACCTTTGGCCGTACGAACAATGCGATAATTTTAAATAAATCAATAAAATGAAACATTTCATTCGCAATCCTCGCTGTCCCAAGACAATTGCGAAGGCGTGCAATAATGTTTTTCCACCCTCGATACGCGTTCATTGTACGCATTCTCCGACGTCTTCTCCCTAGCGACCTTTTCAATCGTTGATCAGCATGGTCTGGGAGAGGAGGCGGTCGAAGGTGTGGTAGGGTGTGTAGGGGATGCGGTCGAAGATGAGGATGCGGAGGTGGTCGTTGAAGTTCCGGGAGATAGATTCTACGAGAGGGAGGGCGCGGCGGATGCGGTTGATGTGTACGGGGAATCCCTGGTCGAGGGTGGAGAGGAGTTTGTTGAGTGAAAAGTCATTCATTTGTTGTATTTGTGTACTGCATTTCTTGATTGAATTATGAAATGTGGGATTGAGAGAAGACATACCAATCAACCCGTACCCGCAACAGTAGCATGATTGAGGCAAACCAGAAGTCGATCTCCTGGGATGTGGTACCTGAGGCCTGAGGAGACATGTCGTATGTGAGTTTGGAACCAACCAAGTCAGCACAGTCACTTATACCGGATCATCCCACAATGTAGCATGATTAAACTGAATATCCAATTCTGTTACGGGCTATGTGCCATTGAGGAGCACTGGCAAGAGCGCTGATATAGGTTCCAATCGCTCAATATCCAATTTATTCAATTTGCAAGATTTCTCGCCCAATTGTAGAATAGAGTCGACAAGTGCGTGACTTTCCTCTCTATTACCAAACTTTAAGACACAAAGCTCTGTCAGTTGAGAGGCTATGACAGCACTCAGGAATGTTGTCGAGTTCCCTCCCTACTTTGGAGCCAAGTTAGCGTGCATAATTCAAGAGGGCGGGGTTGAGAACCTTTAAAGTCCAGTGTGAAGCTATTCCGTCCAGGCAAAAGTCATTAAATTGGGTATTTGGACGAGCATGGTGAACAGTCTGTCGTCGACGATAGGAGATTCCGAGAAAGAGAGGCTGTGAAGCTGGGACCGTGAAAGACATCAACATCCAGCGCGGCCTATTGTAATATGAAACCATACATAGTTGAGGTGCATCCTCAAAGATATCAATGTCGTAAGTCGGATGGAAATTGTGCACTTGTAAGGACAACAGCTGGAGGAAATGCCCTTTTTGTGACTGTAAGTTCTTCAGGACATAATCAGTCGACGTCAAGTCCACATGCTTCTATTTATGGTGAGATACGAGTGGTTCCTAGATACCTTCCAGAATTGCCGAATTAACAACAATGGGTGGAGACAAGTGTCATCCTCCAAGATTGAAATAAACCAGCCAGAGCCCATCTGGTAGCGTCTTGACGTTGATCCCACACCGACAATCCCCCTGGGTATTTGAGGTAAGTAGGAAATATCTCAAAGGTAATGCCCATGGGAATGCATCGGACAGGTGAAAAGATGGCGCAACATGGATTGGCATATGCGGTTGTCTTGTCCCTCCTGGCCTCCGGCGAATGGTTCATGTTGTCTTTCACTTCGTCGTCCAATGTCGTTCTTTCGTCTTCTGCGCCTTTCAACGACTTACGAAGATCAGACTCTTCATCATCGCTGAAGGGAGGTTGATTGTGTTTCTCAAGTTTTATCAGAAGAATATCAGGATTTCAATAAAGTGGACATGATGTCAGTGGTACACTGGTAACAAAGCAAGTCACGGTAAGCTGTTTGTAAAATTGAAGAAATTGAATAAATCATACACTATTAATTCAAAACTCATGTTCAATTGTTATGGTGAGAGGAATTGACAAGATGCAAACTACAGAACGGTCAGGACACATCCAAGTGCACTGATATTCTCACCATTGAGCCCAGTGCGTCGTTCTGCATCACGCCCATGATCGATTCCAGAACGAGCCACTCAAGGAGCGGCAGGTGTGAAGCCAAGGACATCCAAACAAGGAATTGTACATATGGATATACCAAATTGTGAACACCTAAAACGATCACCACCTCTGTGAGTGCGGAAGGACAATGTTCAGTGCTATCTAGATAGGCATCCTGCGATACCACTGTTCCAATCCACGCTGTTATCAGATGGCGATTGTTCTGTTAGATATGTGAAACTTTCAATGCCCTGAATCGGGAGGTACTAAAACGACAATGCTACTGTCCTTTGCAGTAGCAGCGACCTAATCACTAGCAATGTGGTACCCAATCTTGGCAGCCAACATGTTGGCTTCGACTGCTTGGATATAGGCAGGTATTTTGACAGTAGTTCAGGCAACAATTGTGGCGGGATCTGACAGAGAGCTGAGAGCTGAGAGAAAATGTAATTGACTAGCCAAAGGAAGAAATTGCGAGTTGTGCATTTGGCAAAAGGGGATGATGCGTTCTATCATTTTTCGCGTTGTCTTCGTGAAAGAAAATGAGTTCAT
>JASFDB010000023.1:0-22635 GCA_036937035.1 Cystodermella granulosa | reverse complement strand
TGGCAGTGTTTGGGAGAAGAAAGAAAGAAAATAGATAGCACGCTAGTTCTGATTCCATCATTATTGATCCCATTTACAAACTTTACATTCAACTCTACATCTCACTTCTGTCGCTCAATAACAGCCAATTCCATATTTCTCTGTATTGTCCGACGTTTGACATGATTCTTATCCTTACAGGATATATGCACAATGCGGGAACAGCTGTGCAAATACACGTCCAGCAACCATTGTTCACAGTCACATACGTCACAACGTCACGTTTGTTCCCATCAGTTAGCCATCCCAGTGGCGCTTTCCCATCACCACTCGGTCCATCTTCTCAAGCGGCGATCTCCGACTCCAAAACCTCAACACAGAATATTGTTCTCTACAGTAAGAGTAGTCGCACCTCTCAACCAGCTAATTAACGTGCACACAACATATCGCAGCCAACAAGGAACCAATTTGTTAATACTCTTTCATAATACCTATTTCATGCTAATTTCATCGGCACCCGCAATTTCTTGGAACATTCTTAACTGCCAGGGGTCGATAAGAATGCTCCGTAACAGTCTTCTAGCTTCAACACTTGCGGACCGTCTTTAAACACAGATGTCACGAATTCGTCCAAAATGTCGCATCATATGTCCCCTGTACCCCTGGCAATGCATGAGAGGGGTATGCATCCATCATCCGTCAATGTCCCTTAAGCCACTTCTATCAAGTGATAGAATGACGCAGAGATGTATTTCTATTCAAACCGCAACTTCTCTTCTCCGACTTGATCAGCTTGGATCCTGGAGACTGACAATGATTAATGACCTGGACGCACTCTACAATGGCGTCTTTCGTTAGTCAGCAATTGCCAATCAGCCCCTTCGTCATCCTTCAGAACTCTCCTTTACTGAACGAAACAAATGGATCCACTGCCAACGACTTTCAACCCAGACGGAAAGTCTCTCTACAACCCGCCTGGTCCCAAGTCCTCTTCATACGATCACTTTCCAAAGCCCATTGACTCATCCAACAATGGATTTGATTTTCACAGTGAGTTTAGCCAAATGTATATCAATTTTCCCGAAGAAACCGCTATTTAATACTTGCAGTATACTACATGCCCGCGGTAGAGTCAGAGGCGAAATACGCGAAAGAACTTCATGAAAGGGTACGAAGGGAATTTCCAGAGGTGTGGACTATATATCAGATCGCAAGAGCACGAACCGATTGTACTCTGTGTAGCTGCGCATTTACAGGTTATGGGACAAACCAGTCGGTCAGCTTTTCTCCCTTGCAGTTTGGACCCGCACTACCTCCTCGGGAAGTGGGGTCGCAGCATGCCGATCATGACTCTAAATCATATGTGCTTTTTAGGTCCACACTCGACTGCAATGTTTGAAGTAAATACATTCACGCCACATCAAACAGGAGCTCTCTTTTCGTGGTTGACAGTGAATAGAGGACCCTGCTCGTTCGTAATTCAACGTTTATCGAGCACTATTTGACTATTTGCTTCTATCTGGATCTTGATTGTGATCCATGCAGGGTTTTGATACACCCGAACACAGATGATGCACACAAAGACCATACGGAGCTCAGCTCGTGGATGGGACGGTCCTGGCCCCTAAACGCAGAAATGCTGAAGCACTAGCGGGTATCAGGGATGCATTGGAGCTCGTGAACACTGAATGTGTGTAGTCATCGAATCCGAATGATGATCTCCTCAGAAGACATTTCTGTCAGCAGGCCTATGTTCTTGATCGATAAAATTAGTGCTGTGTCGCTTTCCCTAATTCTGGGACGGAGGACTTAACTAACCAATTGTGTGGGATACATATGTGTTACCAACTAAATTTAAATTCATATCGGTTCTGACCTGACATGAAGATAAATTTCAACGACAACTATGTGTGTAGTCACTCCCACGAGTAATTGAGTACGAACAAGGCCATCGCAAACTTGAGGACTCTGTCGCCCACGGAAATAGTGGACATAGTCGCCCTATGTCACACCAGGAGAGAAACCAGCACAGCAGTCAACCTCAAGTTTCTATAAACTGTCATAAGCGCGTCTTTCAGTCCATTGACCCGGCACACCGCATGCGGATTGTTGACACCGAGCAGCAATGACGAGGAAACAGCGATGAATTGGCACATCAAATTTGTAGCGAAGCCGCGCGATGTACGTGGCATATATGCATGCGCATACTGGATAAAAGCGTACCCGCGTGGGAACTAAGACCTTGCTTGTTTAGAGGAATCTGTTACCGTTACAAATGGTATATATATATTTTCAGATCGTCGGTCTATAATATTTACGGATGTACTACATATATATGAGACGCTGGGTGCGCTCTTGATTTCATTATAATATAACCTTCATTTTCATGAACATGTTCCAGATGAATGCTTATCAACAATTAATGCCCACTTCGAGTCCTACAAGCAGCTCACTATATAAAAACTTATATTTACTTTTATATTTTGAGGTACAGATATTTTTATTTGTTCAGAGGTGGGTGGACGATGTGATGTATGGTATTGTTCTACTCCAAGCGATGATAGTAAATAGATAAGTGGGGTTTCACATGCCAGTGGATAGGATCGCAGAGGTATAATTTGTGGCGTTCAGTGCAGTCCCGACACAATTAAGGCAACTGAAGTATCCAGGTTCGTATGAGACAGTGCAACATTGTTGGACAGGACATTGCTTTCAAAGGATCTCGTTGAGTTTGATTAATATAATGTACCTGCCCACCTCCGTGGCTAGCTGGTTTACAGTGTTGCAAGTGGCATTGCACTGGGAAGGCACCTGGTCCAACGTCTGGAGAGCAAAGATCTCACGGAACGTCCCCACTCGGACTTCAACGAGGTTGACCGAGACAGCCGCAACAACCTGGAGAGCCCCTAGGGCTAATGTTGCAAAATATACATTGACTCGCATTGGGTTTTTTCAGCAATACTAATATTCCTTGTGCAATGAGTGATATCGTGGTTGTAGATACGCGCTGGTAAACATCGGCATATGTGCTTTGTTGGTTTGACCTCACTTATGCATTTATCCCACGCACTGTTCGGGTCGAGGCCTGCCTATGTATTATGCTAAAATAAAAATTTCTGTAATAAAAATTAATATATTTATGACAAATGCTATGGTGTATAACAGGCTGGCGATGACTATTATATTTGTCGGCATGAAAATGGACTGGGAACGCAATATGTTTAAAGCTAAGTTAATATGTACTATTCACGCTATTGATTTATTTTCAACGGTTTTTATAGGACAAATGAATAGCGTTTCTTGAGAATTGGTATCGGATATTTTTGAAAATTTAACCATTTGGCAATTATCATCGTCGACGCCACCTTCGTCTACCATATTGGTTTGGTTGGCTGGTAAACGTATAATAGGTATGTTGTTGTTCGCACGATATCTGCTCATCCTGCAATATGAAATGTTGATCGCAATATTGCATGAGGTCAACGTTAATATAACCTGATATATTTAGTGTATATGAATTTTCAAATATGTAAGACTCACCTTCGCATGGACAAAAAGCATTATGTTAACGGTTTGAAGCACACCAGGTACCAAGAATGCGATACCAAATGCGACGCTTGATAACAATGCAATTGTGACAGCGATTAAATGGATGGAACCTCCTCTGTATCCGTCCGTTGGCCAATCATATTTTAAGAACATGATGACCGGCATGAATAAAAGCCACGACTCAGTGAGAATGTCGTCTGCTCACAGCATGTTAATATGTTGTGTATAATGGACAAAAAAAAAACTTACTAACAAAAGTCGCAATGATTATTTCAGACGAAGGGGTGCACGTGTTAATATCATCTTGAACCTTGTTGATCTTGATTGCGCAGTAGGTATTTTGTACGATGTATAGCGCCAGTGAAGTCAGAAGCATGCATAATGTAATTTTCGGAGCTTGTAGAGAAGGACGAGCCATTGCCTTAATAAATCTGATATAAAGCATAGCCATGCTGATGCGGGAAAAGCTGTATTGTTTATGTGAATGATGTGGAAACCCGGATAAAAAAATTCACACCATATCGACAACATTGCGGCGTTTGAACCCAACCAATATAACGCTGTCCTCCCTTTGTCGTTTGTTATAAAGTCTTATTGTATGTCGGTGTTAGTGCAGGTGAGGAAAACAGGTTGTGATAAACGTATTCACCTTTGGAGACACATGAAACAACGACGGGTACAAGCAGTGTGTTGCAGCAGGCAGCAGCCGCCGCAAAATAATCTTCCCATGATATGCAAATCAATTTGTATCGATGCCATACGCGTGCCACGGTCAACACCGTCGCGGTTACGTGTCCTGTAATGAACAACACTGAAGATCGTGGTCAGTAATAAAAAGAAAATGTTCTGTAGGAAGGACGATGCTATCGAGGATATTGCTTACCTATCCATAGTATAGCGATGGCCATAAACACGAAGACGAGCAGATGGTGGTGATACCTTTCGGTAAGGTAGGTGGTAAATATCGAAGAATGTTGGATATTGACATACAGTACCTGTTGTTAATATATAAGAATTCACTTTTATCCCAAAGAAATTGAAAAAAAATGGGAGCCGTGTAGGTAGAGAGCCATCCGTTCGGTAGCCAACCATGCTATTACTTGCGTTGATGGGTTTTGTTTACATGGGTTTTACCTGACCCTGTCCGATTCCGATCTGGGGCGACGGCGACCTGTTGAGATTATCCAATTTTAGGGTTAATCGCTGTACGGATAATAGGTATGAGAATGGGTTTGTTAGTTGATGATAAAACTATCGTGTCGAAGGAGGTCGGCTGTAAGTTATAATATTTTTTAGAAAACACAAGCGAGGTTTGATGAAAATTTACCTATCAAACTGTCAGGAAACGAACAACCTGCCGAAAATTTTCCCAGATTGTTGATCCTTTTAGGTAGGTATGAATGAACATGGTACGAGAATTATATGCGGGTTGATAGATTTGACCCTAAATTTAACGAAGAGACGGTCGATAAGAATATTTTGCTCATCAATCTCCTCTATAAAAATTGTGTGTTGTAAAAGAAGTCAATGATATAATAACTCAACGGCTGTATTAGTTTATATTTCGTATGAATGTCAACGGAGTCCGAAAGTTGCTGAGGTCTGTTCCGCTTTGAGTTCTGCAATGTATTCGGTGTTGTGATTATTAAAACCATTAATATCTGGATGTTCTACTTCCACGCTATTAACACTGTCCAACGCCTTACTGATTCACTCAATCGTTATGGTCATTCTTGTCAGTAAAATGAACTGTAACAAACAATGGTTGCTCACCAAGGTGATATATCGACCATTTCAATAGACCGTATTTTCATAGGATCGCTCTTGAGGACGGGCATCAACAATTTCGTCTCCAAGATAACCGATAGAGCGACGTTTGTTAACAGTAACGATTTACTGTCATCCATGAGGAATCGTTGGTCATGATGGACATCGCAGTGCATGGGCTCGGAATAGCTGGGTGTAGGGTAAGATCATTGTTGACTCCGTCTTATAAAGTGTTATCTAATGACTTACAATTATTACAGTTTCATCGACAAATCGTGTACATGAACGTTATTGTGGTGTAGAGGCAAACAAAATTTCTGTGAGTAGTATATGTTTTAACATCGATTGCTTTATGAAAGTGTTGACTAACGACTTACAAGCGTTCTAAAATCATCGACAAATATTCCATGGTCATGATCGTCATTGTAGAACAGGGCATCTTATACGCGGGTTGTAGCCATCCATAACGATGTCATGGATAACATCACTTTTGTAGAGCAGGACCTGACAATTGTGGTGTAGGGTAGGTCTCAATGTCGTCTAAAACTCCAAAGCATTAGATAATTTGTAAAATTTGACGTGTATCGAAACCAACAAAGCTTATGATATCTCGGATAGACATGTTCAGAAATATGTGAGTGCAATCACCTATATATATATTCATTGCTGAAAATAATGTTACTCATGGACTCACAAAAAGTTGCAGACCTCCATGCGTCTGTGTCCGTACACATAGACGTGACTGTTGGCAAAACCATGACGGTTCGATCGCATATCTAGATATAAGTTATGGAGGCAGGCGATTGTGTTTGTTTTCAAGACCTATAAAGATGGAACGTTTATCGTGAAGTTAATAGTCGACGGGCGAGTATCCTCTAACGAGGGAGACGTTTGCAGTATAATTGACTATCGATCTGCATATTAACTTAGTTGTAGCGAATTTTCTGACAATGTCGTTGATAAAAAGGCCAGCATCCCAAAAACCAGATCTGTTTTGTTGTACAGCGCCAATATAAAGTGAGTGATATACATTATCGATCTCGAAGACTTACGATATGTAAACGGAAACCAGTTGCTGCGTTGACAGACATATCATATACAAACCATGATAGTGGGCCGTGTATGGTCTGTTATACATGTGCGCATATTTGGTATGCAGACTCGACACAGACTCTTGCAGGTTCCTCGTATGTATCCTGGTTCCAAAAACTGTTATGCAGATGTTGGTGGAAATGGTGAGTGAAAGGACATACCTTCAAAAGACAATGCCCAAAAAAGTTGATAATCTATCAGTATAGAACACATCCGATTGTACACGCGAATGGAAAACAAATGTGCTTATGCCACGGAAACATCTTAGGTGTAAAAACTCAGAGACTTAGCCGCACCGACAACGATAAGGAACACGTGAGCCGACACGAACCAACGTTATTTCATTTTGATCCAATACCATCCAGTGGTTATCTTGTAAGCGCTATCTATCATGCTATATCAACTGGAAAGCTGATAACTTTGATGACGAAGACGAATCAGACCTCGAATGTTTATATGTTGATCATATCTAATGTCAAAGTATTCAACATGACATAAACATTCAAAACGACTCCGAGTCGACATCGTTGATAGTGCCAATGTTTTCAAACTATTCGGACAGCCTATCAAGATAAGTCGATGACTGGATCCACTGTCGTACAAGATACTAACACAAAGCAGAGTATATTTGGAGGAGGATGTACATGATAGTGTCATACAAATTTAGGTAACGTTTCCAAGATATACACGCATACTGATACACATAATACTGAACACTTATAAGGTATGAGATCAGTAGTCAATGTTCAAAAAGCGCACTCACGAAAAATTGCAAGTTCATCATCAATCACTGTTAAACGAAACACGTATTCAAAACACCCGGCCGCGTTTCTTGGAACGCGTGTTAATAGAATCATCTTCATATTCCACGTTGAGGCCGTTTACAATGTTTTCTCTAATTGACGGCGACGCTGTTAGTGTTGGACTCCTTTCAGATATCGATGCAGAAACTTGCTTTGCTGCATTAGTCGTCAAAGTCAAGGCGACTCCAGATTCTATTGCAGAGGAAGAAGACGCAGCGGTAGTGTGTTCATTGGCAGAACCTGATAACGGTGAGGAATTCCTCTCGTCATCGGCTCCATATTCCTTTGTGCGAGCACGTTTGTTTGGAGAGGGTGATTGATCGGATAACTGAACAGTATGTGTTTTCTTTGCAGAGGATGGCGAGGGAGACGGAGTTTTCTCCCATTCGATCGAATCTTCAGGAACTTTATCAAGGATGAGCCTGGATTCTGAAGAACCGCCTATGCTCGAAGCGTTGTCGCGAAAAAGTGCATCACTGACGTCGCGTTTACCGGTAGGTGGTCTGTGCGGTCCCTTCCTGATATTAGTCTTGTATGGGCTGGGTGGCTCGATTGCAGATCTTTTGATGATGATAATCTGCTCCATGTTCCCGGTAAACGAATCGTAGGAAATATTGGGTTGATTCGGTTTTTTGAGGACAACTGAAAGGTGCTTGATAGTAAAGCTAACCTCTACTAGCGTTCCGCGTCGAAGTGAGGACATGACATTATTAGGCAATATGTACTTTTCCTTTTCATCGTAAACTGGCATAGGCATCGTGCGGTGAGTCTTCTTCAATGCCAGTACCATTTCATTGAGTTCTTCAGGAAATTGCAACACAGGTATAGCTTCATCGTCGACATCGACTGTTGAAAGGTGTTATTGTACGTGCTTCTGTTTCAAAGTAAAACTTACAGAGTGAGTTGTCAAACTTCAAGTTGAAGTATCGAAAAAAAAAGTCAGCTAAAATATACAACATAATGATATAGTATCACCTTGGGCTCAAACACACGTCCAGACAAGCGTAGAGCGTTTTGTCCATCAAAATCGACGATCAAATATCTTCTATCCTGATGATTAGCCACCGAATTCTGGACCGCGGCGATATTGTCGATTGAATGACGATAATCTTCGTCAAAATCTCCATGCCTTATGGGTTTCGCAAGGGTAAGTTGGTATTTCGCGTTTGCCAACGTGTTGTACTCTTTATTGTAATTCCCGATAGTTGACATAAAAAGCCGCGCATCGTCGACTACAACACCGACGACAGTACAAACAGCATCCCTATCTGATATGGTGGCTACGTCATTGACGCTATCCTCCGTATTAGCCCATGATAGCGTATGACTGGCGGAA
The DNA here is from genome assembly GCA_036937035.1 of Cystodermella granulosa. Classification (NCBI taxonomy): domain Eukaryota; kingdom Fungi; phylum Basidiomycota; class Agaricomycetes; order Agaricales; family Squamanitaceae; genus Cystodermella; species Cystodermella granulosa. The sequence continues at coordinate 14,109 of JASFDB010000023.1, read as the reverse complement.
CCACCAGATCTTCGCCAGCCGACTTTATCAATCCATCCAGGGGAGGCAACATATTCCTTGGAACGTATGAGCCTTCCTCTGTAAAAACCATAGTTGAAACTATTCGGTGTAGGGGCCTTCAGAGAGGTTAGCGACAATATGGACTACTGTCAAAATATTTACCGTGTTCATATTAAACGATATTGCCGGTGAAGGAATCTGGAGCTTATGGAAGAGTTTAAACAATAGAGGTCAGTCCACAGTTCAAAGTTAAACGAGATGGGATTCAAATGTTAAGCGTATTTATACAGTTTAAGGTATGCTACCCTATGGACCTCTATATGCACCTGCGCATAAAGGTAATATAATATAGACAACAACGTACAAGTCCATATCGTACATTAAACAAACAAAATAACCGAAATAAAACCTATAAACAGATATATCTGATATATTTGTACGAAAGTGATTACAGGTGAAATAAACCCAATATATATATGTTGCTATAGTTTATTATAAAAATAAAATAATACGTCCGCTTGAATTATATCTATATGAGATCTGTTATTGACGATGTAAAAGGTTGTAAATGTTGCATGCTATAATAATCACGACTGCACCGAAAGCGATAGAATCTAAAGGGGATAGTACAATAGAGATTTTAATGTCCGGACATATCTGTAAGCCATTGTCAACGGGGAACTGAAAATTTGCATGTCCTGGCTTCTAATCAAATATGACCCTGATAAACAAAGGAGTGACTTTAAAAAAAACTTCGGTGACTCGGTCATCATTTGAACAAATAATGATAGGTACGGTGAATTTGTAATTGCACATTGTATACAACTAATGTTTTCACTTGCAGAGGATGAGGATGTTTTAGAGTTTACGGCTCATATCAAATTAATATTGTCATGTTGAATACGCATGGTGATGACGCATCAATCCAAAGGCGTCTTACATCAGACATCATTCCATCCTCCTCGCACAATCCGCAACTTCACCATGTAACCCTCGGCCTTTTGTAAATGAGCAATGGGCCTTTTATTTTTAGCCTAGTCTAATCTCAGGTCAGTTCATGTCAGCCACCATCACGCTAACCCAAGTAGACCAAAATCTGACACTTCAACACCAGATGTTCAAACGTATCGTTGGCTGCTACAACAGACTCCATATGACTAGTTCGCCTCACACCAGCCCAAGCCTCCGCCACTGACGTCGTCGTTTACATTGTAAGTTATCATACTGGTATCAATACGAAATCATCTCACCTTGACACGATTATTCTATTGTAAAGGGACTACATCCATATTGGGAATAGAGAGTTTTCTCGACCGTTACTGAAACATTATCAAACAGCAAAATTGATAGCACCATATGATATCTATGAATATGCTCGTCCCATATGCATCTCTTGGATGATATAATCGGAATACAATGATTCGACCATGAACAGTGAACCGTTAACAAAAAAAAGGAGTAAGACCTATGTATTTGAACTACATTTATTCTGATTATTCATGTAGATAAAAGTCTTATACTACAGACGGATAACAACGGAATACAGAATCTCCAGGAAGAACGTCGTCTAATCTGAGTAAAAACCATTCACCGCAATTATAGGTGTCAGATATGGTAGGATCTAATGCGTTAGTCACATCGACGTCCGTCATATCGAGCCCCAACATCCAGCTACCACCATCTTCGATTTTACGTGGTTCGTCAATGAGGTAAATTTCGAGATCCTTTGAGATCAAATCAAAATAGATCGACCAACCCCGCCCTACATATTTTTTCAAACCGAGGAGCTCGAGGGAAGATATGTGACCAGTAGCGAGAGCGGTGCGATCGATAAATGTGGGAACAGGATACAGCGATATTGCAGTGGAATATGTGATGAAATTCATCACACAGGCTTGAAAAATAGTGAGCAAAGTTACAAGTGAAAAATATACAATAATTCTTACTTGAATGAAAGCTCAAAATGCAGTGCAGAGGACTCATAACAGTCTCGATGACTTGGATTTTGAGTCCAGCGTTGTTTACGAAGGTGAAGACGGCGGATACATAGCTAAACCTGTAATCAACCGTGATATCCTCTTCACCGCCTTGAATCTGTCCAATGACAACATCGTCGTCGACCTGGTCAAAGTCGTCACTATAGTGGTATTCGCTGTCATCGCTCTTCCCATCACAGATCGACCCACAATCTTCGTCAACGCCCAACTCTTCTAGGCAAGAATGATAACTTTCATTGTCATCGTCGTCCTCGTCATTGCTGGAGCTCGAAGCATCGGAACCGTTATTGGAATCTTGAAAGGGAGTAGATTGATAAGGAAATAATTCGATGTTGACGCGAAGACGTTCCATTACAGAGTCGATGTTCGAAGAAGACACAGCGCATACCACCGACAAATCCATAGACTGTCGCGAATTGGGTGTAAAAGTACAATTTTGAAAGTCTATCAAATGACGACAGACTTCAAGTGAAGTTTTCGGGAATACATATATGTCAAGATCGGATTCTGGGTAAGTGGTGCGATCCATAAACTGAAGGGCGTTTGATCCTGAAATGACAGCGCCTGTTTCCGCCTGCATCGATCTAAAAAGCATTGGAAGGCTAACGAACACGGAAAGATGATTGTTAACATTATACGCTTCGATCAGGAAACGGTTAACTGCGTCACGAAACAAGCAGCATATTCGAGTTACAAGAGTTAGCTCGCGAAGAGATAGATTACGGATGATGGCATTCGAAATATTGGGAACGGTCATCAGCAGTGAGATACCCATGTTGATGGAATATAAACGGGCAAATCTACAATGAAGAGTAGGATATATAGTATGATTCCATATCTTATCCGCATAAAGAAAGCACCTGAACAATTAAAATATCGTTATCGGGGGCGTGCACTTTTTTTTGGGAAGACTATACGTAGACATATACAAGTATTTATATATTTCAAGTAAAAGAACGTCATGATCCGGAAAGCAAAAGATACAAGATACACAACGGTTTGTTTATCAATGCGACGATTAATAGCATCGTTTATTGGATTTAGTAAAGCATAAGGGTGAAGCGTCCGCCATTCTCAAAAGTGGGGTACGCTGTCGCTTCATTCGAAAGTAAATTCGTAAAGGTAAGGCTGTAGGTTTGAATATAAATACAGAATTTGATATAAAGTAAGATATCATCTTAAGTGTACACACCCGTTATATCTTCAAAGGCGTTGCAACTCAGGTCATTTAGCACAGACCTGCGATCAATAGGAAACGTTGAATAAAACAGCAAACAAAATTTTATCTAGGAATACTCACGCAGGGTTTTTAGAGACATAATCAGTGATATACCAGCAAATGACTTTTAGAGTATCCTGAATGTCGATGAAAATCACGCCGGTATTCAATTTGAGATGTTCATAGAATTTTAAACGAAGAAGCACGATGTCAGTCTTGAGTGTAGATATCCTATCGATCGACAAAGCACGCGTTTTATTAAGACAATGTAGATGATAGTCGCCTCTGGATTGTCTTTTCATAAAAAATATATCTGTGAACAGGGTTCAGTATATAGTATGAAAAACATATAAAAGGTTTTAATACCATCGAATGACAAGTACAAGATATCGCTAGGAGTCCTTAAAGCACTGTGAACAACTTTGTACGATCCATTGGCGATATCGACGATAACCATATTGCCAGTGAACGGTCGCATGGGAGTGGTTAGAGATAACGGAACAATACCAGAGAGTATAACAGAGGATGTCATCGAGAACTAAGTTTATCTAATAGAACACGATTTAGATATAGTGACATCTCCTCCTGTAGATGATAGATATTCTCAAAGTAGGCATGATTGCGAAGAACGCGGGTTGTCTATACTGTGATGCAGACCTTCATTAAAATAAGATGCAGGTCAGCGGTCAGAACAAATCACAAGATTGTAAACAAACTAAATTGAAGCAAGCTAGTACTTCACGAGACGAACTATAATCACGGTCCGTGTTTCCATAGCCCCTATGGCTCGAGGCTTTGAAAAGGGAGAGTTACCTGAGAGAATGTAGACGCATAATCCTATAAACAATCAGCTCCTCACAATTGAATTCAAATGACAACGTACTAGTACTCTTTACATAATAATGAAGGGTCAGTTACTTGGAGTCCAGATGTCAGAAGGTGTTCGGTAAAGGATTAATATCCACGATAAATCATGCGACTACCTCCGGGCTCATTACATATCACAATAGCACCGTAGCGAATACAGATAAGGATCATATGCATAGAAGGAAAACCGGGAAATTGAACCATATATAGATCGGAGAACAATGTTATGAGGCTTGGCAAAACAATATAAGTCGGAATGGAAAGAAATAAAATTTGATCCTGGTAATAAATTTGTACAAGATAAAATTATTTGTTATTATCAGATCGTTAAGAAAGAAAAAAGAAATAGGTCGAAAACATGTTACAAAAGTATTGTGCGATGGGTAAATTTAGCCTCATTCAATTAGAAAAGTGAGCGAAAAGGGCAATAACTATTAACACAATGGACCCCTAGCCTCCATCTAAAACGTTCGTCGCTGAAACCAAACCTAACTTTTTCTTCGAAACCATCAACATATGGCTTCTTCCATAGATACTCACCAAAGCCTTGAAGACCATATGTGCGCCTCCATAGATTAGGACAAACGTTGCCACATCTGACATCCCAATTTGCGGTGTCGACGTCCAAAGTAATTCCACGACGCGTCAACATTTGAGACGAGGAAAAGTTCCCATAACAACGAAGACTTTTTCCAGCCAATGTTTTGTACGGGTATACAGAGTAGATGCGGGTAGAACTGATCCCATTCATCTGGCAAGTTGTATCAGCAGAAATCAAAGGTACAGACAATCCAGAGCTCGACACAAGGATAAAGATAGTCCTCCCCTTTAAATATATAGATCAATGTCAATACAGGTATTTACAGTAAAGAGATACCAAACGACTTACATCGTTAGCCATGAAGGCCCATCGCTGGAGAGGTATATTACTGTAATGGCTGTACCCGGCGGAGAATTTTTTACGTTCAATGTAACCCGCGCTGTACAGAAAACAACACCAAATTCCCATAGTATGGGTAGGGATTATCAAGTTAAGATTCCTAGGTTTCTGACGAACTTCAATGTAACGGTCGGGGTCAATGACAGCGTGAGCCACAGATCCGTTGATGATAGAATTAGTGGAGTGTAGAGTATCGAGGAATTTATCGATGAAAAGGACTGGGATAAAAGCCGAAAGAGAATGATGTAGACGCAACCGTATAACTTCCTTCGTTATGGTGCGACTATTTCGGTCTGCGTGGCCCAAGATGACAAGAGTATCGAACGAAGAACAGTCCATTATCTGGAAAAGAATTTCAGGAATGGAATATACAGTTACAGCTGCACTGGGATTCGTGGTCATGATTAGCTTATAAAGGTTTGGAATGTTGTACAACGCAGCGATAGGAGTTGTACAAGTGAATAGCGAGGGAATATAATCTGGTGAATTCAACAGAATCAGTGTATTATATAGAGCTGAAACCAGACACAACTTACATCTACTTGTATAACTCATAGAATTATCTACATCCTGTAACGATAGATGGCTAAACAAATCGATAAAATACGCAACGCGTTCATCTGAGGGACGATATTTACATCAAATTACATAATTACATAATAATAAAAATTAGTAGAACATGGTTGATTATCGATTACCATCTACTTGAAACTTTGCAGTTTACATGTCTCCAACCCACAATGACCGTATAGAACTTTTGGCTTACAGGTAATAGATGCATAAGATTCGTAAACGTCACTTATGACGATTATAGATTCTTATCACTCGTTCCGCCCAAAAAGAGGGTGAAAATTTGCGAATGTCAATATACACGACAAGTATGCGTCTATACTTCTGATTTCGTTCGTTATCCTTACGTTGCCGATTCAAACAGACAGAAAACTATACTCACAACGCCACGCACATACACAAAGACGGTTTGTGATATAAACAGTCGATGGATCGTCATACACTACGAAACAGATTGTTCCACTTGCAGACCCATATATACACGCCACCTGAAGGTCCTGCCCATCCTTTTTATAATCAAACCTAGATCATTTTCAGTACGAAATACAAAACCCATCAAGTTGGCATGGACAAGGTCCGGATCCGCGTATTTTAAAAGAGGAGATGTCGATGATGTTACACAGGTACACCACATAATCATTTGATCAATCATAACGTTAAAACCACACAGGGCATAATTGTCAGGCTCAACGTCGTTAGCAGGTGGTTCAAGTGAAAGCAATAAATCCATTGAGTTAGCATGAAATTAGAAAACTTCGATTATGCTGTTCTGTTCTTAAGAATAACGCGACGTAATGCAAAATCAAATCTGACGCATAGCCGGTTCAATGTATAGGTGAGATCCCGTAAAGAAATGAAGATCTTGTCACTAACACACCGCACATCCTCGACAGATATTATTTTATGCGGCACATATCCATTTAATGATACGGGAAACGCTTCAACGTCTACATACGAACGTATAACCTCTGACCGATGTGAGTATAATATAATATATATTATGATATATAAGCACTATCTGATAACATGTATTGTTAAGAATACCTCCTCTGCACGTTATGACACACCCATCGACAATCTCATCATTATATACAACGCAACGCCATCATACCACGTCTAATACTATTGTAACCGAGGGTGCATCAAACAATGGCCCTCAACAAACATACGCTCATGTTACTAAAAACATACATGGCGCACGAACACGATGTTTTCCTGGGACAGATAGAAATGATATGGTCGACATGATGGAAAGATTACAGGAAAAGGTCAACACGGGAATTAACCAGCGGTCTTTAAAGGTATGTACTAGTTCTGACAACTGTAAACTCAAATATTCACCTGATATGTATAATCAGAGACCTACAATCAAGGGATTGTTGTATCCGACGCAATGTCCACACCCGATATTTATTCCCATCTTGTTGAATAGAGATGTAGATGTCGCGGAACATGTGGACGACCTCGATCTTGATCCCTGGGTTTATTTATACAACGATGACCCAACTGATTTTATTCTCAGCACAGAAACCCCAACGTTCACGTATACACATTTCCCGCTAGGAAACGCCACTCCTCTGCGATACGAATACATAATTTTCTTTCAAACTGAAGTAAGTAATCACTTACTATCCACACCGATGATCTTGCACACACTTAAAAGCTTTCAAAGGACGAATTCCGTTACATTGATACGAACCACCTAGTGAAGTACCTATCAGATGGACACATCCATAGCTGGCGTGGAAATTTGGCCGTGGTGAAAAGGAATGCAGACACAGGTCCAGTGTTAGATATGGAGGATTCAGATGTGGCCCTGACGACCCGGATGATAACTAGGTGATGACCAAACCAAAAAACGATGATAATGTACTGATACAATTTCTTAGTGCGATAGAGAACGGGAATATATGGCAAAAAGAAAACGATGAATGTTATTGAACAGAAAGGCAAGCAGCGTAAGGAATATAACGATAGTGATAAGGAGATATAAGGACTTACACTATAAAATTACAGCATGACAAGTTATGCAAACATTAAAATAATAATTAAGCAAAAATATATGCACGTTTGTGTTACTTCAACTGATGACACCGACGACGTCGACGACGACCAAACAAAACTCGAACAAGGAGCATGTTGATTTCATAACAAATGTGTTAGTCGCTTGAAACAGAAATATATGAGGTAACGACAGTTTAAAACACCGTGTGCAACATACTCAATAATAACAAATGGACAACCCACCAGTTGACTCGGAGTCGATCGGAACGTACGAATCGGCAAGCGAGGTGGAAAAGGATATTAAAAACTTCACGAAAGACCAGATACTGGAATATCTGAACGCCATATGCAATGGCATTACACCATCGAAAACGCGCACTCGAGATACGATATCGACGGCAATATACTATTTAAAACCGCATGAACAGATTTTATTCCGAAAACATATCCAAAAAATGACGCGCACCAACAAACGCGCCCTCACCGACAAACGCGATAATGACCCAAAACGCAGAAAACTGGCAGTTATCGAGGAATCGTTACAGGAATCTAGTAAAGATACAGAGGCTGATATCATGCGGCGCATGGAAAATAACATGTTCCTGCAATCTCCATCGAATATCCACGTCAACAAACTAGTTACGGATTTCATCGACTCTACCAGTAACGAGGCGTTATCCACAGATATTTGCGCATCTTGCTGTAGAGAACTGGAAAGCTCTACAATGACGATCTTCGCTCTGAACGATATACCCAACCGCCATAGACTCGTACCCTCGAAACGTCATACCCAGCAGAAACTAATCAATAACATGTTGGTTTACACAAATGCTAGCGAACCCGAGGACGCCGTCATGATATGTAACGAATGCCTGCGTTATTTACGACAAGACAAAGTCCCTCAACTCTCACTCAGTAATTCTATGTGGATCGGAGAAATACCTTTCCAATTACGTGTCCTCACACTCCCAGAAAGAATACTCATCGCGAAGTACTTTCCAATCGCATACATTATAAAACTATACCCGAAATCCGCAGGATCGAGGAGTTGGGACAATAAAACAATGCAAAGTGGACTCAAAGGGAACGTATCGACCTACAAACTGGACTACAATGAAATAGCAAAAATGGTCCACGGAAATTCATATCCACCGAGTGCGAAAATATTATCTGCGACAATCGGGGTAACATTTGTAGGTCCAAACAACGTGCCGATCAGGATGCTCCCGAAAATGCTGTTTGTGAGAAGAAACCGAGTACGCGACGCCTTAAACTGGCTGAGGGAGAACAACAGAATATACAAAGCCATCGATATATCAGAGGAAAGATTATCGGATCTTCCTGAAAATGCCATACCAAACGAAATCATGACCACGATAAAATACTCATCCGACGTTCAAACACTTGAGAAAGAATGTGCGGGATACGTCCCGTCAGACGAAGCACAGGAAGAGTCGAACACGAACAACATACCGGGTAAGCGACAAATCGATTATATACACAGAAGCTGAAACGATATATTTGATACGTTAACAGTATACAACGCAGTAAACGACAATGGATGTGACGATGACATGCAGGATATAGTACTAGGCGGTGTTCCTGGTGCGTGAAACGACAAGGAAAAAATGAAAATACTAATCGTGCACATTGCGTAACGAAGGAGTCATCCCGATTTCAGATACAGGGGTCGATCAAATAGAAAACGATCATGATCAAGGTAGCGTCATTAAGTGTACGTTCAGGAATGAATTGACAATACGCGTTAGGTTTAACTACGGGTCTATTTGACATTCCAATGATGTCAAACGGGGTTATCGACGTAAACGGTGCAGATATCACAGACACCGACATAATGGCACACGCACTCGTTAACACGGGAAACACATCTATATCACCATCCGAGAAACTCTACATCCGTACCAGCAGCGCATTTGTAAACGAGTACGCGAGACGGGATGAAATAACAGGACAGCGTACAGACGGAGGTCCGGCCAATCCAAACCATCTCCTTGGAACATTTCCGGTGTTGTTTCCATACGGAGAAGGATCTTTTGAAATCGAGCGATCCGAAGAGGTACCTTATGAAACCCATGCAAGATGGGCTCTCCAGTACTTTGACAAACGGTTCAGATTGGACCCACACTTTATGTTTCAAGTATTCGGTGTAATGCAGAAACGATCTATATGCCGAGCAGCCACCATTCAATTAAAAAAATCGACATATATAAAGCATGAAAAAGCGATAATTTCCTTAACATCAGCGGATCTCACAAAGGCCAGTGTCGAGGAAACAATGGGGATACCATTCTCGAATCCGTCTATACGGGCGTTACGCAATCAAATAAGGGCAATAAGATCATCGGTAAATGGGACTGACGAATCAAGGACCAGCATAAGATCTAGGATATGGGGCAACACGATGATGCATAACCCGCCAAGTATATGGATGACGATCAATCCTCCAGATACCCAAGATCCTATCGCGCAGCTTATGACTGGCCAGTTAATTGATCTGGATAACTTTGACCCATCCACAGGACCAGACAGTACAAACCGAGCCATTAACATCGCAAACGATCCATACGCGTCCGCAAAATACTTTCATTTCATGATCAAAACTGTTCTGAAGGCGCTTCTTGGAATCACGCCCGCTATAAACAGCAAACTCATAACCCGTAAAGAAGGGATATTAGGAACAGTCAAAAGCTACATAGGAACGGTAGAGGCGCAAGGCCGTGGATCTCTCCATCTCCATCTGGTCGTTTGGCTACACGACGCCCCGACGTATACGGAAATGAGAACAGCATTGAAATCCGTCAAATTCAGGGAAAAAGTCTGTAGATTCATCAAAACGAACATAAGGGCACATGTGGACGGGGCCGACGAAAACGGAATATCTAACATACCGAAAATGAAGAACGCTTCCAACAGCATGCCCATTCACCCCGACACCCATGACTACGTAGAAAAATGGAAGGAAAGAGAAGCACAACTAGCAAGATCACTCCAATTCCACAAATGCAAACAAAATTCATGCCTGCGCATAATCAAAGGAAGAATGGTCTGTAAAAGACGTGCACCTTTTATATGCGCTGTCCACGACTGGATAAACGAAGAAGGTGAATGGGGTCCTAGACGCATTTGTGCCTTCTTAAACGCATGGTGCCCTACGATAATCGGAACAGTGAGAGGAAACAACGACATAAAGCTCATTACCAACGGATACGAGACAAGGCTTATTACATGGTACATATCGCTCTACACTTCGAAGAAACAAGGGGATTCATACAATGTATCGGCTCTTCTGGCGAAAACCTTAGCCTTTCACATCGAGACCGAGACAAATGTACAAGAAAACATCGACATCAATAAAAGATTAATTCAAAGATGCGCAAACACTCTGAGTAGGCAACACGAGTTCAGCGCCCCCGAGATAGCAAGCTACATTATGGGATGGGGAGACAGATACATGTCTCATCTTTATGTCCACATATACTGGGATTCAGCGATATACGAAATGCAGCGTGTATTTCCCGACCTAATCAAAAATAAGTACGTGAAACCAACTACTATCAGACAATTAATAACCACAATTCTAAAGAAAATACAACACCGTGTCAGCAATAGCCACAGTAACGCAAACACAAAATAATCCAAGGGTAAAAACAACTATAGAAATATTACATTAACCGGAATCACTTATAAGGCTATAGGACAATATGCTATCGATAGGCGTTGTAGACGGTAAAATCGAACTCAAAGACCTGCTCAAAGAGTACGCATTCAGAGGACACGAACTAGAACATATGAACTTCCTCGATTTTCAATTAAATACATACGAGGGATACCCGCTCACCACCAAAGATAACGCTCATACAAAATCGGGACCTATACCCAGTGACAGGATACCCTACTTGGAAGGAATTGGACGTAAAGGAAAATGTAGAGTAATCCGCAGGTCTACGCACGAAACAATGCCACAGTTTGTAGGAAAATGGTTTCCGAGAAACAACAAACCAGAAGAACGAGAACTATATTGCGCATCGATGCTTCTACTTCTAAAAGAATGGCGCAACATCATCGATTTGAAGAAGCCAGAGGCCACATTTGAATCAGAGTTCCTAATCGCGCAAAAAAATTTTGGGGCCCGCGAAAACAGATATTTGTCCAATATTCAGTACTATCATGAATGCTCAGATGACGCGAGGAAGAAGGATTTTCCTGCAGTTCCACAAACATACAATAATAACCAAGAAGCTGAAGAAGAATACAACGAAGCGGACATGGAATCGTTTGTTCCCAATATCATATGGACCATGGATGATGTTGAACGAGCCCGATTCGCCAGGACAGACAAAGCACTACGATTGTTTTCAGCAGAAGCGATGAACATAGCGATATCCACCGGTGTATTCAACCGCGATGCGGTATCAACGACATATATGCGAGGTCCATCGAGGGCGAAACCCGAGGATATAGAAATTTTTATCCAATGGGCTGACACTATAAAAAGACACACAAAAAAAAAAACCCTAACGATCAACGGCGAAACAGAAGCTAACGGAATGAACAGCGGACCGATCAACTCACATATATCGCGATCGATACGTGAAGGTGTCTTAACAGTTCCACAGCAACCAATATACCTACGTTCAAGAAGGATAGCACTAGATCTTTTGAACAAAGAACAGCGCAACGCCCACGACGAAATAGAAAAGCAATTGTTGGCACACATGAATGGGGACAACCCGCCACAGTTGCTCATGCTGATACTCGGAGAAGGAGGTACAGGCAAAACTGCTCTTATACAAGCAATCACCCATACATATGCGGAACACGACGTCGCACATAAGTTAGCAAAAACCGCAACTACAGGCGTAGCGGCAAGTTCCATTCACGGGCAAACCCTACATTCATGGGCGGGAATACCTATCGCGATAAATGACAAGGATGGTTACATTGACAAAGGCACCCCTGCTAGTCAGAACAAAAGGAACGAAAACATTATAGGCAAACAGATGCTGATAATCGACGAATGCTCAATGATGACGAATAAGATGCTCTTGACGTTATCGATGATAGTAGGTACCACCCGTGCCGCGGCAGGCGAAGGACAGTCTACTGAACCATTCGGTGGCTTGAGCGTCATACTTTTTGGAGATTTTCATCAACTTCCGCCAGTAGGAAACCCACGATCGGCACTATTCAGTTCGGAAAATCTTACACCACAAGGCCTCATCGGTCGAGAGATATTCCTTCAGTTTACTAAAGTGGTGATCGTGAAGGAACAAATGAGACTCAAAGATGCTGTATGGACCAGAATATTGACAAGGCTTCGAGAAGGAGAATGTACCGAAGACGACATTCAACAGATAAAAAAGCTAGTAATTACAAACCCAGAATGCCCTAAAACGGATCACGGAAATCCACCTTGGTCGAACGCAGTACTGATAACATCCCGACATGCTGTGAAAGAAAAATGGAACACGGCGTCACTATTGAAACATTCTACGAAGACAGGAAATAGAATGTACATATCATATGCGGAGGACACTCAAAAAGGTGGAGCTCCTTTAACGATGTTACAACAGGTAACAGTTGGCGGGACTATACAACTGCATTCCGGTAAACTGGCCGACAGAGTTGAATTAGCAGTCGGCATGCGAGCAATGGTCATATTCAATATAGCGACCGAGTCAGACTTATCAAATGGTACGAGAGGCACAGTAATCGATATACTCCTCGACGTGCGCGAGGGTCACAGCATACCAGACAAAGAAGGAAGAGTACATCTACGGTATCCACCAGCCTTAATCGTATTCAAACCGGATGAAGGCACGACAGCCTCATTTGACAAGCTACCGAAAGGCACCTTACCAATATCACCGTTGGAAAGAGGCTTCACTATCAAAGATACCGAAGGCAACAAACATAAAATTATACGAAAACAACTTGCGCTAATAGCGGCATACGCGTTCACCGACTTCAAGTCACAAGGCCAAACGATTGAACACGTATACGTAGACCTGGCAGCCCCGCCGAGGGCAAAAATAAATTCCTTCAATGCATATGTAGCACTATCGAGGAGCAGAGGGAGGGACACTATCAGACTTCTAAGAAATTTCGACACAGATCTGTTCACAATTCATCCTAGCGAAGAACTCAGAAAAGAAGACAAAAGATTAGAAAAGTTGTCGAGGGAAGCATAAGATAAAACACAAATATAACCAATAAAACAAACAGACAATTTACCTCAGGAGCACGTACTCGGACACCATCATGGTATATAATAATTATATTTTTAAATAAATATAGTATACGAGAAACACATTATTCATATATGGGTAAAACAACCATATACAGACTTTGTACTTGTTGATTTAATGCACACCCTGATAATAATGAAAGTGAAGGACCTAGCTAAAGCAAGGTGATGACTTCCCGTAAGGATTTAGCGAAATCTAGCGTTGCTAGATTTCGAAGACCGAATTTCATTTGGTGTCCCGCTA
>JASFDB010000022.1:0-22829 GCA_036937035.1 Cystodermella granulosa | reverse complement strand
TTGTAGTTTCTGGTGGTAAAAGGTGTAAGGAAGTTCTGTAGGTGTTTTGGCATATTGTTGGGTGAGTGTTGACCATGCGTTTGGCTGGAAAATAATTTCAGCCTGACAGCGGAGGATACATAGGATATGGGTGTGGATATCCTGCATGGTAAGGGCGTCGCCCAGGGAGAGTGTCATGAGTTTCCGTTTTAGGTTGGGCATCGGGGGTGGGCCTTCGCATGTCCTGCGCAGTCAGCGCAGGTACTGAGTGCGCCCGTGCCAATTCTGGCGGTGCTGAGGTGGAGGTGGCCAAAGAGGACGGTGGCGACGGATCCATAACCACCGTGTCTGGAGCAATGTCTGGCGCAGAATTTGTTGCCTTGTCTGTTGACGTACTTGAGGCTATGGTAGGCGGGAGCGGCGGAGCGGCAGACAACTTTGACAGCTCCTCTGAATCCTTATTGCGTTTACCACCCGACTATGGTTTCTTTGCTTGGTTAGAGAGATTGAAGAAGTCGTTCTTCAAGAATTCCACCTGATTGTTCACATACTCTTCATCAGCTTTGTTGATAGGCCGGTTGAGGATAGTTTTAGGGCGTGGAGCAGGACGTGGGATGACAGGCTGGGTCGGTTGAGGTTGAGCACCTGCCTCCGATGTGGATTGGACTATCCCTGTAGAGTTGGCTGAAGGGGGTCTGACGTCAGGCTTGGGGGTTACTGGAGCTAACGACAGTGGAATAGGTGGGCCAGATTTGAATATCTTGCGGGGAGGCCTTTGGGGGGTCTCAGGCTGAGGGGTAACTGACAACTCCTTGCCGTCATCATTGTCTTCATCGTCGTTATCATCCTCTTCCCAGCTTGTCTTTGCAGCCTCCCTCTTCCTCTTCGGTCGTCCTGCAGAGTCAAATGGTGACACACCATCATCAACGTATAAGTCATCATCGTCTGGATCTTCAACAGAGTCCTGAAGTTCTTGCAGTGACTGGCGCTCATTCTCACTGATGTCGGATTCATAAAGTTGCTTGGGCTTCTGGTGTACCGGCACCTAGGGCATGGAAAGAAATGTCACGTGATGACCACTTAGGTCATATATTTGTGTCGAGAATATATGACCTGGCTGGTCCGGTGGGCCGTACACGTTGACTATTAATAGATTGTCCCAAAACAGGACCAGGTCCTGTCCCACATTGCAGCAGCGCCAGCCCACCTTACGCTGCTCGTCGTCAAACCTTAAGACCACCTCATGTTTGTTTGTAATGCATGACTCTTCTATTTTTTTATATTCTCTTTTCATCTACAATGACTATGCCTACCTCAAAGTATCCCACTCGCCAACAACAACCTGTTACCTCCAGTGGACCTGGACTCTCCTTCGTAAGTCCAATCAAACGCCGAGACAAGTGTAAGAGCACTACACAATTTATGCCCTACACTCTCAATACAAATTGACCTAACCTGCAGCACAACCTCTCATGTACTCTCGGGCCTTGTTTTGCCACACATTGCACCACATTTTCTTTACTTGCAACACCTCCCCCGGTCTGGCCGTGCTTCCCCTCAACTCAGAATGCTACCTCCCGTTCCGCCGCAACTATCTTCCTCTCACCCACGCCCCTTTCTGCTCCCTTGCCTTCAAAACTGTCTCCATCGGCCACGCTGAATGACTTGTATAGCCTGAGAGTGAGGGCCCGGTGTCGTTCAAGAAAAATGTTTCTTAAGAGGTCCACCGGAAGCGACTTTGTTTGGGTGTTTCTCTTTGAGTACGAGGGGTATAATAAGTTGTTAGAATATCTAAAGTTAGTGGATAAATGTATTGACGTAAATCTATCTTCTGATGAACTAAGATGGATCGTGTAAGGCTTAAAGCTACCTAAATGCTTTGTTTTGACTTGTTGACAATAAGTACTTCTAATTAAAGAGACTAAGTGATTCTGCAAGTGTGTGAAACTGCTGATTTGATGAATGGTTTGGTGATGTGTGATTTGTTCTCTGACTGCGTGCTGCTGTATAATTCTGTATGTGTAAACATATTAGTTCGTAATTTGGTAATGCTGTAACGGTTAGTAACGATAGTAAATAAACCCAAACTATACTGCTCGATGAGTAAGCTTTGGGGAGAGCAAAAGTATCAGAATAATTGCCGCTCTGGACAATCTATTCTCTTGCAGTGCTTAGCTAGTTCGCGTTCGACTTGTTTCTAATGCAATCAAGTGTTATTCAGATATCTACTGAATACAGGTACAATCTGTTAACTAGAGTAGCTTGAACTGGGGTTCTTACTAGTCAGAAGTTCTCTGACTTGAGGGAACTTTTCACAGTCCTTATATACCTATTTACATGTTTGTATCTATGTATCTACAGAATGTTCCATTGTAGTCTACTATTTCCATTTATAACAGGTATGTAAGTATTAATAGGATCATTGACTCATCCAGAGTCAGACTTAGTCAGTTGTAAATAATTATGACTGGTTATGAGTCAGTCATAGTCATTTCTAGTCATACTCGTTCTTTTATTTGCAACAGAAGTCAATATGAGTCAGATTGAGTCAGGGTGAGTTATTATAGCTATTTATAGCTTATAATGAGTCATATCAAGTCCTAGGATGATTATGACTAAGTTTCTGAGTCAGAATTTTATCATTAGTTACTTAGTAAGCTCTTTCTTTCTTTTTAGCAATACCTAAGTTCTAAGATATTATAGTTGTCATAATTCCAAGTCTATTGTACTTAATATCAGAGATAGCTTATGTAAGGAATTCTCACAAGCCTTTAACTGCATAGTTTTATAGTAATAGAGTAATGAAATTAATGATAGTGAGTGTTTGAGAAATATAATTAATGACCGTCTGAAGTTGGTTATACTATTAGTACTAATTCATAGTACTTCTCGATAGTATAATAGTAAGGTATCTGAGGGTGCATAGGTCATAGCTTCACTGATTACAGTGTGTTTGGCATAATGTCATAATGAGCATAATTATTGTTATTTTTGATTTCAGCCTATTCCATGTCTTTGCTACAAACAATTTTGTGGCATGACAACGGGGATGACTTTTTCAATTCACTCTCTCCTGTCCTTCCTAAACAAAGACGTGAAGAACTTCCCTCCATCTCTCCTGACGTGAATGACATTGCCAACAATGATGAACTCTCAGCAAAGCATCTCATGCAAGAAATTGATATGCTGTGGGGTAAAAAGAAGCACTCAATTGTCAGAAATCTGAGCAACAGGAGTCGGATGCTACATAACAAATTTTCATGTATCTCTCAGAAGATATTGCTACAGTCAAAAAATACTTACACACATTGACACTCAAACCCTTGAGTAAACAAATTGTTTAAACTCAATAAATCTTTCAAAATTCAATGTGCTCTAAATTGGAAGCCAAGCAGAAAGGAATGACATAATTGTAGTGTTCAACATGAGCACAATACAAATTTGGAACAAGTGAGCAGCTTGCATTTGGTTTTTACCATTGAATTTGTTGCTTTGTCAAGCATTCTGTCTGAGAGTCAAACAGTAGAAAAGTATTGGATTCAAGGTAGAAAACATCAGAGGCTTGTACTAGTAGAGCTAATAATATTGAAGGACTTAATAAATTAAAAATCAACTCTCCAAAATTTGGTGACTCTTGGTGCATTGACACTCATTCTGAGGTCTTCCTTCTATTTCCTTGAGTTAATCAAGGACACTTCACTACAATGGATTGTAGACAACTGCTTCTGGAATTAGGCTTTGGAGTCGGACGTCCAATATCCTATGCCCATATGGAATTGTTCCAAACAGATTGTTTTGGCCACCAAGAGGAATGAGAGAATTGACCTAGTAAACCTATCAAAACCTAATTACAATCAGAATGCAAAGCTAGTAAACTAATGAAAATCTCACATGTATATACTTGATATACACCACATATCAAGTCCAATACATCACTTGTCAGGTCATTGTTGAAAAATTGTTCCTCCTTGCACAAGAAAGTAACAATCTTTTGACTGCTGTCTAATATGCTAGCAACTGGCAATGAAGGTCCCATGAGTGTATTAGAACTGTTGATTGACTCAATTGCCAAACACCATACAATGCCACCTTTCAAAAGAGCAGTGCAGGCATATTGTTGCTTCAAAAATGAGTATTGCATGGCTTTGTATACTATGTAGCCAATCCAGGAGATGGAACCAAATTTTGCTAATTAGAGTGCTGATAATTTGTCAGATGGCAATAGCTTTGCCAAGGTGTAAAAAGGGATCCCATGTTGCACAACTAGTGCTGTGACTACAAACCAGACAAAATCATATGCAACACTGAGTGGTGTGATCTTGTAGAGCCACCTACTGCCATGCAAGTGGAATTTCAAAATCTGGAGATGCTTAGCTAGTCTAATATGATCAATTTCCAGTGGATCCAGATTGGACTTGTTCAGGTCCCAAAATCTTGCAGGAACCATTATCAGTGGAGCAAAAAAGCCAAGGAGACAAAGTAGGAAGTCTTTTATGGATTGCTTTTTTCTTCCAATATATGTGTTATCCAAGTTGGTATCCTGCGAATTCCCAATTAAATGACAAATGTCTAACCACCTAAATTTTGTATGCAGTTTGGGGGTTGTAGAGGGAAGACCAACATAGGGTTTCTTGTCCAGGTTAAATCCAAATTGATATTTGAGAACACTTAGCAAATTGTTAGTCTCAACATGCTCAAACATATATAGATCAGAGTGCATCTTCAGGAGATCAGAAGTCCATTTGTCAGAGAGTATCTCCCTTGGTTCTAGTAATGGTGAGTGAAAATGTCAATCAAATCAATGTCTGACTTGGCAATCAAGCAGATTGGCACACAGGATGCACTGAGCACCAAGGAGTTATCTGACAAAACAGTGAGAGCCTGAGAAAAGCTGGAGTCTGGTAGCGGGAGAGGAGGGCAGTCATGCATCAATGGAGGCACAGTGGCGCCAAGATCAGAAGAGCACAATGCTACTGTGGCCAGTAGAGGAGAGATAATTGTGGAAGGGATACCAGCATACTCCATCATACATAGCATCTGGATATTTTGAAACCAGAGAGTGGTCAGAACATATGGTTTCAAGATCCAATCTCAAGGATGGAACTGAAGAAGGACCTGCGGAAACTACTGAAAGACTCTGTGATGTTGGAGAAGATGTCAAAGTTGAATGCATATTGAAGATACCTGGAATTTGTTTGACAGGCCTTGTAACTGAGTCTTTGTTGCAGACATCTGAGTAATTGTCAAAGAAGTTCAAGTGCCCATCTGAAATGACACTGTTGGGATCAAATTCCAAGCAGTAGTCCCATTTGTTCACAAAACTATTGTACCGCTTTTGGGTGTGCATGTATTTACGCCAGTAATCCAAAAAGTCTGCCTAAATTATAGGTGTGCAAATATGAATTTCCAAACTATCATGCTTAGCCTATATAAAGACTCTTGGCCCCTTTGTGCCGGGCACAGCTTTTTTCTTATGGGTGTGGATGTGCTGGAGATGCCAAGCCTTATCATTTGGTTTTTCTTTTGCCATCCTAACTTGATACTGATCATTGCAACATACATCTGCCATGTTTCTCCTCTCCACTGCCTGCTATTACAGTCTGGTTTGGGAATTGGTTCTGGTACTGGATCAGGAGGATGAATTATTTGATTGACTTGGGCTGCAGTTGGAAAATATGGTTAAAGAATAGGCTTAAAGAGGTGATTAGTTGGATAGAGAGGCAATTCAGTACAAACTCCCCAATAAAACCAAACAGCAACATTTGCTCTGATGAGCGCCGGTATATATTGCATGCACTGGCTCTTTCCAACATGCAAAATAATGCTATTAAATGAACAAAGACTTCTGAAATTAGCAATTGGAGAGTCAATTAACATCTTGACCCAATTGTGATGGAGGCCAAATTTGACAAGAAAATGTGCCCAAGACAGAAATTCCCTGTCATCCAACAAATCATTTTCTGTACAATTAAGCACAATACCAAAATTACAATAGGCAAATAAAATGACAAATGCTTTGCAGACTTGTTGGATGCACTTCCAAGCAACATTGTGAGCCTTGTACACAAGATTGTAACCATGGTCAGATGGTGGAGGCAGTTTAAACAATTCATGATGGTGGTGAGAATTTTTGGCAAAAGCTCAGGCATAAAGAATTTTGGCAATATTTGTAAGTTTATTTTCCAAAGAAACCCATTTATCAGCAAGAGCAGGTTTCAGTTGCCAGCATGTAAGACTATGAACTATATCAGAAGGTGTCAAAAGAGCCAATTGTTTCAGCAAGTTGCCATTCAAAGACATCTAAAAAAGAAGAAAGGCAAGATATGCATAGCCATCTATGCCCCATATCACATCTTTCAGTTGATTGGAAGCAATGTTGGCCAGGAGGGTATTTTAATATTGCGGAAGGTCAAAAGGTAATGAGCTGCAATTTGGGGATGAGAAGACATGATTGCCCTCATAAACCAGGACATGAAAAATTGGTTCTAGATTTGGAGAAGGTGAGTCAATTAAAGTAATATAAAGTTGAGCAGTCAAAGTATATACTCTGCAGAGCCATATGAAATTAAGGGGCAAAAGACTCACAGTGAGCTTGGGTTGAGCAAGTTACAAGTAAAGATGCTGAGAAAGATGGAGAAATTGCAGTGTGGAACATGCACAATTTGAAGTATTATTGGATGAAGAGATCTAGAGCACATTGAACTTTGAAAAATTTAAAAGTGTACAGCAACAGACAAAACTGTTGCAATGTGTTGCTGCTTTATATTATACTATATCTACCTTTATAACCTGTTGATGTAAAATCTTGAAAATATTTGGCATTATAGCTACATATCATAGCTACAAAATATACATACACCACATGTCATAATTCTCTCCCATACTCTTGCTATATCTAATTTAGTAATATATTATCATTGCAACAGTTTTGTCCCTCTAATATATTTATACTATTATGGTCTGTGACTGAGCAATGGATGAAGATAGAAATATGAAATTATTTCTGTAATAGGAGACTTACTATACAGTCCTATTGAGCATGGTACTACCTCACCTCCATATGATTTTTATTTATGCTACCAGAAATAATATTTTACTGGAATTGATTGTTATTTTACTTTAAGTCTATTACTGAATATTCCATTTATTGTATACTGATTAGAAGTAATGAATACTATATTAGGATTATGTCATGTTGTGTATGTATATTTTGTAGCTATGATATGTAGCTATAATTTCAAGATTTTACATTAACAAGTTATAAAGGTAGATATAGTATAATATGAAGCAGCAAAACATTGTAACAGTTTTGTCTGTCACTGTAACTACATATTTGCTTTTATTTGTTTGTCCTGTCCATTTGTTTACAACAAATAAACTGGACTTTGGTCGAATTTCACACTGCTCACTTGTTCCAAAATGTTATCGTGCTCGTGTTGAACACCACGATTATCTCATTCGTTTCTGCTCGGCTTTGAATTGCGAGTGTTGAACACTGCAATTCCCTTGTCGACGCGTGTTTAAAGCCACGATCATCGTCCTTCCTGCATTTTTACGCATCGTTTCCCATGTTCCACTTGGTGTCCTTGCGTGTTTATTAAGGTGAGTGTTCTGCAACTTAATGCATCTTAATAATTTACTGACATTTTTGTAGATTGTAATTTTTTGCTTGGACTCCCAATCACTCCCTCTGCTCTTATCAAAACCCATTAATTGCCATCTATTTGTACAACACAGGTGCTTCCATAATTTGAAAAAGGCACTACAATTACCAAACATCCAACATCCTCATCAAAGGTTTCTTACACAAAATTTTCCTAGGATCTTGTTCCACTGCCCTATTGTCACCTAGCTCTTACCTTCTCATTGTGTGTGTTTAACACTACAATGTCCTACTTTTCCTCTTGTTTTTTTGCCTTTTTGACTCTGCTCCATCCTTGACTCTACTCTGTCCTTGTTCCACTACCCTATTGTCACCTTAGTCTTACCTTCTCATTGGGAATTGTGCCATGTTGACGGTTTGAAAAATTTTCAGTTTATCATTCTACCTATTTCCCTCCCAACCATACCAAGCCCCCCATCTGCCAATGTCATGCCATTAGCCACCAAATGATTAGCCACAGCAAAGAAGGCAAGGGAGAAAGCAGAAGAGCAGAGAAAAAGGTTGGAAGAGGAAGAGGAGAAGTTAGTATAGGAGGCAGCAGAGGAGGAGGCTCAGAGGGCCAAGGAGGCAGAGGAGGTGTGGAAACGGGCAGAGGCAGAATAGCAGAAGAGAGAGAAAGCAGCAAAGAAAGAGGTAGAGCAAAAGCAAGTGGAAATATGTAGCAGAGGCAGAAAAAGTGCCAGGGGCATTCAAAAAGAAGAAAGAAAAGGAGAAAGTAATGCCAAAGAGAGGCAAGTGGAATCTGGAGAGCCCATGCTGGAGGTGTCGGGAGAGTCAGTGGGATTGTGTCCCACAGAAAAAGTGAGTAATTAGTTGTTTCTTAAGTTGTAATGATACTGAAACCAGCATAGCACACCAAACAATAGGACCTGCAGGCCTTGTTACAGTGCACACAAGTTGTGCAGCATGGAGCGGCCAGAAAAATGGGAGGCCAAAGACAATGCAGAAGCGGGCCTGTTGAAAAGACAAAAAGTTGGAAAGTTAGGCAAGGACAAAGACCTCACAAAGATTTTGAAGATGGAGTTCTCTGTAGTGGTGACAGAGTTGGGAAAGTTGCAGACAGAAGAGAAGAAGCATCACAAGGTGTGTTTTGTGGCAATGCAGAGATTGCAGGGACCTTTTCAATTTTTGGAGGCTGAGTTCCTGTCGGAGTTGGAGTATTTGGATTGGGAGGAGGGATTGAAAGGTTTGTCAGAAGCAGTGGAAGAATTGCAGAAGGAATTGGAGAAGGCAGAAGACAAAGATGACAATGACAATGAAGATGAAGATATGGATATGGATGTCAGAAATGAGGCAGATGGAAGCGGGGAGACAAGAACCATGGAGTAAAGGTTTCAATAACAATTTGTATATAGAATTTTGCTTGTTTTATATATTATAAATGAATTTTACTTTCTTGGAAAAAAGTATGGAGTTAAAAGTTGGAAACAGGACTGGGTTTTTCAGGATAGGCAGAATGGAAATCCACAACAAGTTCCACTGCATGAGTGAGTTCAGTTGCAGGTAATCATGAGTATTCATCATTGGTTCCTTCATATCCTAACCAGTGTATATAGTAAAGTAATTTGCATAGTCTTTGTTGGTCAATCTTGGAGTCTAGGATTTCTGCAATTTCATACTCTATATTGCCATTGAGTTTGACTGGAGGTGGCAGAGGCAGAATCCAATTGGGGATGGTGTTTGGAGTGGTGGGTTTGAGCATTGAGACGTGGAAGACAGAATGTACTGAATGCATGGTGTTGGGAAGTTGGAGAGTGAAAGAGTTAATACTTATTTAAGAAAAAATTTTAAAAGGTTCTAAGTACTTTTCCAAGAGTTTCTGGGATGGTTGAGTCGAGTGGAAGAATTTTCCTTTGACAAAGGCTTCTTGTCCAATACTGAAAGGTGGTGTGGGAGCTTGTTGGGAGTCAGTAGAAATCTGAATCCTTTTCTGAGCTTCTGCTATTTCTTCTTTGAGCAACTGTTAAAGTTCATCTAAGTTGACTGCAAAGTTGCGGGCATGGATGGAAGCAAGATTTTTTTTAGGATGTACTGTAATGTTAGGGTGATGACCTTTGATTGCAAAGAATGGAGAGATGCCAGTAGTAGTGCTTGGAGCATTGTTGTAACCAAATTCTGTGAGCAGAAGAAGGTTAAACTAACTGTCTTGTTGATAATTACAATAAACATGGATATATTGCTCTAGTGTTTGATTTGTATGTTCTGTCTGTCTATTGCCTTTGGGATGATATTTCAATGTGAAGTGGAGTCTCATATTGAGAGCTTTTCTGAGAGAGCGGAAAAAGTGGGAAACAAACTTGGAATCACAATCAGAGGTAACATGGAAGGGAACTCCATGCTTAGAGAATATGTGCATAACAAACAATTGCACTAGTTGGGCAGAAGTGACTGTGACATGAGTTGGAATGAA
The DNA here is from genome assembly GCA_036937035.1 of Cystodermella granulosa. Taxonomy (NCBI): domain Eukaryota; kingdom Fungi; phylum Basidiomycota; class Agaricomycetes; order Agaricales; family Squamanitaceae; genus Cystodermella; species Cystodermella granulosa. The sequence continues at coordinate 12,777 of JASFDB010000022.1, read as the reverse complement.
GATAGATTGTTTAGAATGTCAATCAACAACTATGAGAATGGAATCAAAACCAGTGAATGTTGGAAGCTTTTCAATAAAGTCCGTGGATATGGAATTCCAAGGGTGTTCAGGGATTGGAAGTTGTTGAAGCTTGCCATAAGGTTTATGTCACTGGGATTTAGAATGCATACACACGGTGCATGACTTACAATAATCCTTAATGAAGGTGTGGATACTGGTCTAAGTATGATCTCTATGGATTACTCCTAATGTTTTGTTTTGGCCTAGATGTCCTGAGAGAATGTGATCATGTTTGTATTGGAAAATACAAAGTCAGAGATTGTTGGAATTGGAAATGTAGATGCAATTGTTGAGGCGTAGAAATTCTTTGTCATTGGAAATCCACCAGGAATCAGAAGTGTTGGAAGTATGAGTAGAACCAATAGAGTCATTAGGGAGTGCCTTTAGAATGTCTTCAAGTAATTGTTCTTTGTTCATGATGATTGAGGCTTATAGTGTCAGATCAGTTGAGTGGCGCATAGAGAAGTGGAAAATTGTTCTTGTATAAATACTGGTTGGAAATTGTTCAGATTGATGGATGCATAGTTGTTATTTCCCCCTTTTGGGTATATGTCCCATCATTTAGTTAAAGTGTTGGGCTTTGTACCAAGATGACCAGGGTGGAAACAAATAAGCATATTGAACTGAGATAGATGTTCTGACTATCTAGCTTGTCTTTGAGTAAGGACTTTTGTTGTTGCAAAATATTCTAGGTTTTTGTGGTCTGTAACAACGTCAATTGGAAGAGCAGAACCTTCCAGGTAGTGTTGCCAGACATGGAAGGCTTCAAAGATAGCTAGTAGTTCTTTGTCGTGAGTATCATAATTCAATTCAGGAGTAGTAAATATCCTAGAGTGAAATGCCATTGGGTGAATTTCACCATCAGCAGTGACAATTGATAGAATTGCTCTGAGAGCATAGTTGGAAGCGTTGGTTTCAACAATGAGCTGAGTGTCAGAAATATAATGAGTTAGAACAGAGGCAGTAGTGAAAGCATGTTTAAGTTTGTTAAAGGATTTCCGACAGATGTTGGAAAAACTCAATTCAAAACCTTTACATGTGAGTTGGGTTAAGGGAATAATGATGTTGGAATAATTGAAAATGAAGCGTTAATAGAAATTGGCAAATCCTAAGAATGATTGCACATCTTTGATTTTCCAAGGTTTAGGCCAGTCCTGTATGGTCTTGATTTTGTCTTGAGACATAACAAGTCCTTGTGGAGAGAGAACATAGCCAAGGTATTCAATGGTATCAGAATGAAATTTGCATTTGTCTGCACAGGCAAACAAACTGTTGACTTGGAGCTGTTGGAGGATGTCTTTGACATGTTTCCAATGTTTGGAAATATTGTCAGAATAGATTAAGATGTCATCAAGATAAACAGTGACACAAACATCTAAGAGGTCTTTGAAGATGTTGTTCATGAAACATTGGAAGGCAGCTGGGGCATTTGTTAATCCAAATGGCATTACAAGCTATTCAAACAAGCCATAGCAAGTGCGGAAGGCTGTTTTTCATTCATCACCTTCTGCTATGCAGACAAAATGATAGACATGTTGGAGATCTATCTTGGTGTAGATGTGTGCTTTGTGAGGAGAGTCTAAGAGGTCAGAAATAAGCAGAAGAGGATACCTGTCCTTCTTTGTGATGTGGTTTAAATCACAGAAATCAATGCAAAGGCATAACAATCCATCCTTCTTGTGGACAAAAAAAATTGGAGTGCCATATAGAGAATTAGTTGGTCAAATATAACCAATGGAAAGGTGTTCATCTATGAATTCTCAAAGGGATTGAAGTTTGGATTGTGAGACAGTAAAGATGATAAAGGCGAGGTGAGTACAGAAACTCAAATGGGGTTGGCACAATACGTCTGAAATAAGTCTGTTCTGTAATATAGGAGTAGTGGGATAGTAGTTTTTATTTTATTTTTTATTTTAAATCCATATATTTAACAAGGTGCGTGATTGCAGTCCTTGGCCTACTCTACTATACAACCTGAGATACAAACACACTACTAAGAAGGAAAGAAGCCACACGGCCGCCCAAAGACAAGCCCGCGCTGCCACAGCCACCACCCCCTAAGGCGCAGACCCACCGATTGACCGCGGAAGGCAAATGGTAAGGTCCTGCAGCAGACCATCCCCCCAAACAACCACCCAGGATCCTTCCAACAGTTTGCGTGTGTCCCATACGATGCAGCTCCAAGTTGACGGCCCCGACGGGCAAATAGCGCATCAAGCGCCAGGGAGTAGCCACATATACAGACCACCTCCAGGACTAGCCTAGGATGAGGTCCAGTAAGGTGCACGCATCAGCGCAGACGCGCGCCAGATAGAGCAAGAGGGCAACGCAGCCCAAAGCCCTTGGAATCCAGTTACCAACTGGAGGGGATGCACCATTCTCCAGGTTAATCTTCAGATTGTAGGGACAATGTAGAGCAAGTCCATCAGTGCGTTTTTTGCTGAAGACATTTGCAAATTCATGGTAATTGGACAGAATGGAAGAGAGATTGACAACATCTTCTGTAGTAGAAGCAACATCAGCAAAACATCATGTTTGTCTTCCAAGTCTTGGGCTTCCACAGGCGGTCTTTCAGTGTTTTAAACTTCTGATACCACGTCTTTGTGTGTCTTGATTTTCTGAATGGTTGTCTTAGTCTTTTACAACATAGATCAGACTTTCATCACTGACTACTACTAACTTGCACCCCAAAAATATATGTATTATATACAATAAATATTACATGTTAGAAAGCTATTGAATGAGCATGATGATCAATGTACTTATTCACAAAAAAGGCCTTAAAGGCATCTAAACTGTCATAGAAATGGAGATGGCGGGGCAGCATAGACTGACCAGCACTGCCCATCAGATGAGCACTCCGTATAATACTGTCAATATGTATCAGAGACATTGTACAACATCCTCTGCGATCAAAGTCTGGCTGTACTTGCCAGAGCCCTGTGTCAGGACAAGGTTCCTCTCCAATCTCTGTATACCACCACACAAGCACACAGGGATAATACTTTTGCTCATGATAAAAAGAAAAGAACATGCGTACCTGGGCCACCAACATCCCATGGAAACCTAGTAGATTTGGATTGCTGTTTACAAACACACAATCCCGTTGTGCAGGGCCTCCTTGCCATGACTCTACAGACCTGATCCGCTCACGAATCATCCCTTTGGCCCCTGAAATATTACTTGAGGCATAATACACTACAACAGCTGATGGGTATACCTTGACATTATCTCAGAAAATGGGGCAATTCTCCAAAGGTATGTCATCCAAGGGAGTATCAAGGTCAGGATGAGTGTTGCCATACAGAAAACGCAAGATCAGTATGGCTAGCTGAGGAATTCCCAAATGTTTTCCAAGCGCAGTTACATTTTGCAGTAGTTGACAGACTAAACACAAATAATAATCAGTAAACTAATCACTCTACTAAAGATTGTAGCAGAGACGCACCCAAACATTTTGCCAATGTCACTTCTGCCAAAACCTTGCCATCCACTGCACCTCCATCATCATCATCTTCATGCCCAGTAGCCGGTGGAGCAGGATTAGGATCTTGCTCTGTATCATTACTGAACAGCGATCCATCCAGCATGCCATATTTCTTAAACTCCGTGCAGGCAGCGTGTAGTTTATCATTGCGTTGATTGATGATCAGCATCTGTCCAAGCGCGTCATATTTGTTAGTACAACGCCAGGCACATTTAACAGCTGTGATATGTCGAGACTCTGTGATAGATGAACACAGTCCATTGAGCGCACCATATTCACATATTGAGTATGTGTAATGTATGAGAGAATGTTGGTGAGGAAGAAAGAAGCCATCTGGGCAAATTCCTGTATCTCTAAACACCTCATGTTCACAATGGAATTTGGCAAGAGTTTCATCAATCTTGAGAAGCTCGTCTTCATTGAGAGCGTTGTAAGGGTCCCACAGCAACTGCAAGCGGATCCCGCGAGATCCTAACACATAGCAGACAGTTAGCGGACAGTTAGCAGCCAACAACAGCGCTCACAATGGCAGGAGCACGCAGGACACACACGACTCAAACGCGGAGCACAGCCACACGGGCTACGCACTTGGCACACTTCAACACTTTGTACCACTGCTACACCGCGGACTTGCAAGCCCAGGCCACGTACGCAATCGCCAATTATCTTTCAAACTCCGCAAACTTATGTGATAAACCAATGAAACGTGAATGCTATAAATACATCATGCAACTCGGCCGCAAATAGCTCCGCATCAGCTTAAACACTATTGCACGTATTTCCGTCACTCCACAATAACTTTAACACATCTTAGAAGCAATTATCCTATATTACTATTTGGTAGTCACCAAACATTACTTATATAAATACCCTGTATATTCTGTAAAGTTTGGTCAGTTCCCTTTTTGGCTACAGAACAGACTCTCTCTCTAAGAAATCTCATATCTTCTTTCTTACCTCGCTTGCTCCTTCTCCTCTAAGCGCGAAGCATTGTACACGCTGTTCTTCTTGCATTATAAATCACACCTATAGCTCCACGTTCTATTGCGAGTTGCGTATACGTGTTAAACAGAACTTTGCGCACTTTGCCAGCCCTTATCGTGTTTACCCCGCGTGTACCCGTTGTATATCTCCACGCACCTCACGCATATTTTGCATACACGCACGCTCCCTTTACGTGTACCTTCCACGTGTCATCTAAATTAACCCCTTCTAAATATACTGGTCAGACAGACGCATATATGCTGTCTTTGAACCCGAGCATTCCCTGCTCACTTGCACTATTAATCACAAACCGACATGCGCGAAATGGTGGAAGGAGGGTCAATGGGGAGAGTGGGGGGCATGGTCCACTGCAGGACCCCCCCATTTGCCTCTCGCGGTCAATCGGAGCCAACAGGTATGGGTTTGTCCCTCCGTCTGGGGTCTGCCATGAGGTGGTGGCTGTGGTGGCACGAGCTTGTCGCTTGCCCACCTTGTCTTTCTTCTATTCGCCGTAGTAGTGCATTTGTATCATGTCATGTATAGTAGAGTAGCTGTGGACTGCAATTGTGCACCACGTTAATTAATTGATTTTTTAAAAAAAAAAAAAAGAGCGCCCATGGGGGGGACGAGGAGGTTGACCAAGGGAGTCAACGTCCATTGCCGGGGTAGTAGATGCGCGGGGAAGACAAGTGGTATTGTCATTGTTGAACCCATACGCATTAGCTGAGAAAAGGCATGTCACTCCCTGTCGGACATCAGGAAAAAATCATGGCAAATTAGGCTGCCAAAAAGACCTATTTTTTTTCCTGATGGAGTGTAACACCTTCAAAATCTTGGCCAAGCGGCATAGTGCCGTAGCCACGCCTGGCCAGCGCATACCCCAGGTGGATATACAAGTCCAGGAAGGAGGGGTCTGCAGCAGCGCCTGCTCAATCACCTTGGCTCACCCAGTCAACCCAGGAGGCCATAGAGTTTAGTGCCTCTACAGACACAGATATGCCGTTGGACACCTCATCCTCCCTAGAAGGGAGAGTGATGTACTTGGCGGTGTCAAATTTTGCAAATGGCCCATCCTGTCTGCTCCACTCCCTAACCATAGGTTCATCTTGAGGAGCGAGGGACACCGCACGAGATTGCAAGGTTGGGACAATTGTTGAAGGTGTAGCAGGGGGAGTGGCAGCGGGGGGGCTGAACACTCGCTCCTGAGTGGGGGTACTGGCTCCCTGGAAAGGGACCTCAGAAGAATAGCGCTCTCTCAGAGTGACTGAAGAGGAGCAACTGCTAGGCCTAGCAGAAGAGGCTTGACGAGAGCCTGAAGACGTTGCCTGCTGTGAAGCAGAAGAGAGCCCACCAAGATCCACAACGGTCCAAAAACTGCTGGGCTGATTGACCCCAGACTTTGGAGGCATATAAGTATGTGCAAAATACGCACTGTAGAACCTGAGCACTGGTGAGCGCCTGCACTGATTGAGCTGTAGGAGACGGGGAAGACAATGACGAGGCTGTTTGCAGCTGTTTAGTGGTGGTGGTTCCCGGAAAAGGAAGATGTCCACAATCACTACTACCACTTGACTGCTACCAAACACCACTCATCAATTCTTGTTCTGACCCACGACATGGCATGCAATAATTTCAGAGTAAGTCACTCAATTTTTATTTCAAATTTGTGCTAACAGTGTACTTTCTTTCTCAGAGGGGTAGGGCTGTAATGGCCTATCAATATGGAGTGGGGTGGTCCCGAGCAAAGTATGTGAAGCGGTCCACAAAATGGGTAAGTTGGTGTTCTCTCTTCAGGTTAGTCACCACTGACTCCCACAGAATCCTTTTCTCAAAAAAAATATGCCCAAATGGGCATATCATACTCTACAACAACTGGCCAGAACTTGGCAAGCAATGTGTGGAGTTGGAGAAAGTTATGGGCTTGTTGAGGGCTTGGAGCCGAGAACATGAATCGTAGTAAGTTCCTCCGAAGCCGCTTCAGAAGCCATTGTATTGATTATTTTCAGGTATTAGAAACATGAATGTAAATAGAATTAATGATGAAAACACAAGCCTGTAGGCAGACCGACCACTCAAGTGGGTGTCGTTGAAAACTGCAAGGCAGTTCAAGTAGATAAATTGAGCTCAGCTGGTACGTTACTGAGCACGGATCTGGTGGAATACATTCTCAAATGGCACATTTACAGCTCAATGGTGGTCTACGTCGCGGTCTAAATGGATGGACATCTACAATCCACTCCCTGGCGCTTGATGCGCTATTGGCCCGTCGGGGCCGTCAACTCGGAGCTGCAATGCATGGGACGGTGTGCAAAACATTGGAGGGATTTTTAGTGGGAGTTTGGGGGCTCAGTTTGCTGTGGGACCCCACTGTTTGCCTTCCGCGGTCAATCGGTGGGTCTTCGCCTTTGGGGGGGGTTGCTGCGGCGACGCGGGCGTGTCTTTTGACACCTGCTTTCTTTCTTTCTTTCTTAGTAGTTTGTTTGTAACCCAGGTTGTATAGTAGAGTAGGCCGTGGACTGCAATCGTGCACCACGTTAAATACATTGATATAAAAAAAAAAAAAGAACCTGAATCTTCCCAAGAAAAGAGCCCATAAGCTCCTACCGAGATTCGTTGGCCCGTATGCGATCCTGAAGGCGTACCTGGAGATGTCTAACTACAAGTTAGAACTACCGGAAGAGCTAGCCAAATGAGGAATACATAATGTATTCAATGTTAGCTTGCTTAGGCCACATTGCACAAACAATGAGGCCATCTTCCCAAGCAGGTCCAAACCCAAAGCATACGACTTTGGTGCCCCAGAGGAGACCAAATGGTATGTCAATAGTATCACTGCCCACCGGTGGCTGACGTGAGCACGCATTGAGTTCAGAGTGTTGTGGAACCTGGGAGATTCAACCTGGGAGCCACTATCCAACTGCAGCAAGCTAGCTGCATTGGATGAGTACCTGACGCTCATGGGCGTCACCCAATGGCAGGACCTTGAGAAAGGTCCTGAGACATTGAGGGAAAAGACTAAGTCTTGTGAATGACTAGAGGCGGTCATTATCACTGCGTTCAGATATCTCCGAAGTCACGTGATCGTGACCGAGGCCTTAGAATCGATAACTCTAACGTGTACTTCTTTTCTTCAAACCACCACCATCAAGTCACTTTTGATGCAGCGACACAACACCAACTGGAGCACCAAGGGCAAGGGAGTCGCAAGGGGGGAGCGCCCCCTTGACAATATACTGGACAACAATCAAGACTTGAGGGATAGGGATCCCTCTTGGGGGGAGAGAGGACAGAGGAGAATTAGGGACGATTGGAAATTGTCCAGAGAGGAGGAGCAACAAAGAATGGATATCGATGAGGTACCACTGTACAAACGCACCTGGCACATCCGTCGGGAGCAGGTCTTGCCCACTGACCCATGCAAGATCTGCAATGACTATTTGGCGCATACACTGACAAGCCACATCGACCGGTCATTTGAAGATGCAATGAGGGAATGGGTGGAGGTCGACGCCTATTACTGGAAGTCGAAAGCAGACAACAATTGTAGGGAGATCATACACTTAAAAGACCAGATTAGCAAGTTGAGAAACCCGCTAGTCCGGTCAGAGGACGATCTGGCCTACACGCGCAGGGATATTGATAACCTGCGGAGCGACATGGCGTTAGGGAATGACACGGGTAAACCCAGGGTATCTCGGGATCAACCCGTACCCTTACCCTGAGTACCCTGGGTACAAACCCATATGGGTATTTCAAAAAAAACAAGCCCTAGATCATCTAAAACGGTGCAGAAATGAGGGAGATACACTTAAAACATCAGGAAAAACCCAAAATAGAAAAATTAGAATATATTTTATAATCTTACAATAATCATGCATATATTAAACCCCATCTAAAAAGGTTGGCCGATACTCCAAAATATTGCTACATCTTCACAGTATATTCCATATTTTACCATGGGTGTGCATATGCATGAGAATGTTGCACCCTTTTTTTATGAAATCACTTAGATTTTAATATAAATACTAACATCCTTTCCTAAGGAGACAATTGTGAGAACAAGTAGCGAAACTTCAAAAAGTAATCTATTTGTGTGTTTATCTGTGTACAAGTTCACAAAAAATATTTTACAGTTTTCTAAAACATTACTACTGATCCACTCGAGAGGTGCTACAGGACCAAATTTGAAACTTCACGCAGCATGCAATCTCACACTCAAGCTTCGAAGAAAACAGTGCATAGGGGTTAGTAGTCCTGGTTCATGCCAGAAGTATCTTCTCCAAAGAGGTCTCCAGTGGCATGATGAATAGGAAGTGGGGGCACCTGACGCAAATGGTCTAGGGGGCGGAGAACGGTGAGGGAGAGCAGTGGGACCTGACACGAATGGTCTACAGGGGCGGAGGACAGTGAGGGAGAGCGGGGGGACCTGACACAAATGGTCTATGGTGTCCAATGGGGGGAGATAGAGGCAACTGAGGTGATGGAAGCGCAAGCGCTGACGTGGAAGGTACCGGTCATCCAATCTACAAACATATAAGTCAGCCAAATGAGCTCCAATATAATATGCATAATAATTGATCTCGTCCTTAAAAAGGATTAATGCAACGAATTTGAAAAACATCCATTCAATAGGACTAACCATATAAAAACTCCTGGCTACCCAAAATTTTTGCCCAGAACCTGCCCCTTCCCACGTCAATTGGAGCGTTTGTCAATCAAAAACTTCCGTGTTCCCCCCCCTTCACCAGTCCATCCGAATATCCACGTTCATTCTATTGACTCATCAGTACTATTTAGTTATATATAAGTATTTTTACATTACCCTACATTCCTTTTTATGGAAGAACCGGTTCAACAAGAAAGGGTGGCGAGGAAGCACGCATCCAGGCTTCAATGAGAAAAGGAGGAGGCCTTGAGGCTGTGGGAACAGACGGCAGGTTAGAGACCAATGTGTGGTTAATTGGAAATGGGACTTACTTTGTTGATCCACAGGAGGACGAGCATCCAAAAATGCTACGCTAAAGAAGGCCAGTAAGTATTGAGAATGAATAGACATGGCGAAATACTTACATAGCAGTCTGGAATGATCCGGAGATTAGTGGCAAGCGTAGGCGGTCATTGTCAATGACAGAGACTGCATCTAGGCCCAAGAGATATCAGCGGACAGCTATTACAAAAGGTTTGCGACTAACCTTCATTTTTTTTCTTTTCTTCTCACGCTATATCGACAACAGATGTTACAGCCAAGGGTAAACCCCCACCGCCGCCGCGCCGCATGCAAGTCCTCCGAGTTGAAGGAGAGGATGAGGCCGATATCAAATCCGACCGCAAAATTTGATGACGAATCTGACAAGGAGGGCAAGGAGGGGGATGACAATGGTTAGACGAGGGCATGGAAGGGGGAGGAGAGGAGGAAGAGGAACTGGATCTTATTGATGAAGGATTTGAAGCTATTTGAAGTCAGTTGCGCGTGACTCTGTTGATCACCAGCTACTCACCGGAATATCCCATAGCGCCCAAAATGGAAGTCCACCCGTTCTGACCAAGTTCAAGACCAAAAGGCGTCGTCGTGTTAGCACAACAACGCCCAAGGATTTGCCGCTTTTCTAGGACCATGACGCGGACGAGGAGGTTGATAACCCCCCTAACACTGATGCCAGGACCTCTGTTCTTTCTAACTATACTACATTACTCTGTTTGACTTCAAGTTTGAAATATATCTATTATACTATTATAATGTTATATATTGGCTATAATATTATGAGATGTCCTGAAAATATGGTTGAATTTCAAGTGTCATATAATTCAAACAATGTAAAGATGTTGAGGAATATCTCAAGTTTTCTATAATATGTGGCAAAATTGTTTTGAAGACAAATTTATGATACTGTAAATATTTTGAGAGATGTAGCAACATTTCAATCTAGTTTGATAATATTCTCATAAAATCTTCGAAAATATGAAGGGGAACTAATAATTTCTACGTTATTGAACATCTTGGAAAAATGGGAACATCTTGGTAAATATTCTAATATTATTGAGAATTCTAATCCCCAGCTTTTCCTGATGAACAGTGTTTTGACTGTAAACCCTTGAGTTTTGATTTGTTTTGGATGATCAAGAGCTTGTTTTAATCGGCGCGGGTAGGAGAAGACGAACCCGTACCCTACTCCAGCGTACCCCAGGTACAAACCTGTACGGGTTTGTCTACCCGCACGGCAATCACTACATGGCGTTGTACCGTGGTGATGGGATGCGGTTGCCGACAAGGAAAAAGGTTTGCAAGGAGGTGAACACCCAACAAGAGGTTTCACAACCTTAACCAAGTAGTACAGCGCCCGAGCAGAGTAAAGCACCTCTCGTCGAAGCCCCGCAAAGAGCAGACAACACCGCCTCAACAACAGTAAGTCAACCATCCACAATGCCAGTGCAAGAGACGAGGAAGAAGCAGCCCCTGCCCCCAACAATTCCGGTCGTTAGGGCTGTGGTCAAAAAGCCCAAACGACGAGAGGGAGACGTGGAGGTTGAGGAGGGAATATGTGTGAATAAGTATAGCTGGGGACCATTGCGGACACCACAACCACCCCAGCCGGAGTACAATGACCCATATGCTGAGTTTGAATTCGAAGACCCAGTCCTGGTGAAAGGAGGGTTGAGTGGACGAGAGTCACGAGACTGCATCTGGATGATTATAGCGGCTCCTCCAAACAAGACAACTCATTTGGCAGCAATCAAATCAGATCAACCAAGCTGCAGTATTCTTGACACGTTGGAACAGCCACACAGTGGATATAACAATCCACTAACATGGTTCCCAGTTATCCCAAACTGGGCTCACTGGTCTCCAATGGATAACACCATTCGAGTCGGTGAACTTGCCCGCCGCGCTACCGAAATGGTGGCTTGTAACGGGAATCACAACAATCTGCCGAGGACTGGCCTATCACTTACCTCAAAGGGCATCCCTAGATTGGAGCCCCCAACACGCAGGTTGGCTAATGAAGCCAACCGCGTCGATAACTTCGACGCAGTCGCATATCTAAGGCTGCTTTGTCTGCACGCAGAACTACTTCCTGTGGCGTGGCTCAACGATGCCCACCGCTATATTCTCAAAATTGGGTGGAAGGAACCTAAATGGTTCCAGGCTTATCAAAACACGCTGAGACCGGCCGCAGAGCAAAGTGAGAATGGCCCGCTGACCACGGGGCCATCTGACAGGAACCCTCCGCTTGAGCAGAGGCTTACTGTTGCAGGAACAGGACATTGAAATTGTGCACCCCCACCTGCAAAGCTTACAGACCCACCTGAGGTCTGGGCTTGACAGATGACAACACAAGAAGTCAGGCGAGGAGTGATAACATGAGGCAATCCTATTCAAGTCAACCTACGCACTGTGCATGGAATGATCTTCTTGAATAGGCTGATGCCCAACTTGGTGAAGGGAATCACCAGCAATATTTGCCTGAGGAAAAGAATGCTTGTGATGACTCTAATGTCACACAAGGAGCTATATTATATGCTCACCCAATGCACCCACACCATAATCGCCAATGAACAAACACATGAGTTGATGCGCAACCCCACTATCACCACGACATTAATCGACGTTGTGCGATGGCTGGCAGTGATAGGAGTAAGACTGGATGAGATCTCAGACTTGTCCAAATTTGCAATAAGATACTTGGAGACACCCAGCAGCAATGCTGGGCCCTCCGCTGGACAATGGCAACGCATGCTTGCATTAGCCACAATGTGGCAACGGTATTATCCCGTCAGAGGACCTACTTCAAAGCTCCCGTTGTGGTGGAGCTCTGAGGTTGTCACTTATCCATTGGCCGACAATATCAACAGGTTTATCCATGTGAAAGGGGGTTTGGTATGACCCCAGCACCGAGTGGGATGCACAAGTTGCGTCCTTACTGTAAGGGGACACCCAGTTTGTACCATAGTTCTATTCTCTTTTATCTCTTTTCTTGTTTCTTCCTCCTTTTACAAGCAGGACTCGCGTTCCCGCAGTACGCAAACTCACGCGGACACTTTCCCGCGGTACGCGAATACACGCGATTACTTTCACGCGCTACGTGTTCCCGCACTCTGCGTTTCTGCACTCTAATCAGCTCGCATGACTTTGCACAACTCCGCATTGCCATTGCTGCATCCAGCGTACTCGGCCTTCCATCAATGACGTCCATGCACCGCCACTGGACCCTGCAGCACTTCCCAACTTTGCTATGCTTCTGCCAGAT
>JASFDB010000021.1:0-23115 GCA_036937035.1 Cystodermella granulosa | reverse complement strand
CACGGCAGGCAGTGGATGCCCTCCCAGATCGGCCCGCGATTTTGCGTAAAGAATTTATTCTGGATGAGTACCAGATCGTGGAAGCCCGTCTCCATGGTGCAGACACTGTGCTTCTCATCGTGGCAATGTTGTCCCCTGAGCGTCTGCAAGCGCTCTATTCGTACTCCCTCTCCCTCGGCATGGAGCCTCTTGTGGAGGTGAACAACGCGAAAGAGATGAGCCTTGCCTTAAATCTTGGCGCAAAAGTAATTGGCGTGAACAATCGCAACCTCCACGACTTCAATGTGGACATGGGCACTACGAGTCGACTAGTAGAAATGGTGCGCGAGAGAGACGTCATCTTGTGCGCATTGAGTGGTATTTCGAGCCCAAAAGACATCCAGGTGTACAAAGAACAAGGCGTACGTGCTGTGTTGATCGGAGAGGCGCTGATGCGCGCGGAGGACACGAGTGCATTCATCCGTGAATTGCTCCAGTGGCCGGAACCTGCGAAAGAGGTGCAGGAAAAGCCTTGGATTATGGTCTCCGGAGTAACACGCGTCGAAGAGGCGATCGACTATGTTAAAAGAGGCGCGGATGTCCTTGGGCTTATCTTCGACGCATCCAATGAGAAATCCAATGTTCCTGTCAAACTAGCAGCCGAAATATCAGGGAGCATTCAAGCCTATCGTCAAACAAACACGAACCTGACCAACTCCAAATCATCTTCGTCTCCCGCTCCTTGGTTCACAGCACAACAACGCAATCTGCAATCCTCTGGTGCCCGTCCCCTGCTCGTGGGTATCTTCAGGAATTATTCGCTTTCTGAAATCATCCACGTCACGCTCAACGCTAAGCTTGATATGGTGCAACTCGATGAAACTGCTCCAGTAGGCTGGGTGAAGCATATCCCCGTGCCCGTCATACGTCGATTCCACCCGCAGAGTTTAGACATCGCATACCCAGCCTCGCACTCATTCTGCCTCATTGAGGGGAGTGCAACGGACTTGCCTGCTGTTGTAGAACTGGTAGAAAGAGGAGAGGCGCCCAAGTGGCCGTTACCTGTGATTCTGTCGGGAGCGTTGCTGAGAGGGAATGCCAGTGAAGCCATTCAGAGAGTTCGGCCGTGGGCACTGGAAATCAGCAACGAGAGAGACAGTTCAGCAAGCTTCGAGGAGGTTGTCCAAGCCATTAAATCATTGTAAAGCTGTATGTAGATTTTATTAAATACACATTCCGAGTTCAAGTTGAAGCAAGCGTGAGAATCAGTGCAATGATACGACTGCTAACATCCTGACAAGTACAAACGAGAAAAAGACGAGGAAAGAATGAACGAATCCTCGACGCTGATTCTGAGCGTCGGGAAGATTTACATATATACAATTCAGACTCAAATATATACACTTATTGCATTTGCATCGTGTGAAGCATCGCTACCACATGTGTGTATAGTTGGAATGGCATGCTGATGTTTAGCATCCCCGCTACCCTGTAGTGGGCTTTAAGAAGTGAGCTCGATTAAGAAATACGGGCACGTTACCTCCGCGTGACTGTCGCGTTTGGTTGTCTGATGGTTCTGTTTTTCCGTGTTTACGTGTCACATGTGGACAGTGTCGTGTATGAAATATAGGAGAATCGATCCCGACGTTAAGACATGTCTCTTTTTTCGCAGAAACATGTTTCGCGGGTTTGTCTATGTTCCAGAAAAGGTTATAAAAGACAGTGATTTACCGTTTTTCTTTATTTTCCTCATGTCTTGCTTACCTGAATCATCTTCTACCGCTTTCCTCCTAGCTGGTCGCCCAGTGACGGTGATTTCGGATTTCAGCCTCTCAAAATCAACTATTTCGAAAAGCGTTGTTTCCAGATTCTTCCTTAAACAGAGTATGGGATGCGTGGAGGAACTTATATCAGTTCCTCATGGTGATGCTTACTTTTCTACTATAATGTGTTTTGACATCGTCGACGACGAATGCTCTGGAACCGAACTCATTTTAGGTCGGGATTGGTTAAACTCTTTTCAAACGTATATTGTGAATGAGCCTAAAAATATAAACGAGGTCGGTTCTATATGGACTTTTTTATATATTATACTTACAAGATTTATCAGCAAGTTGAATTGGGTGTTGGTGAGGACATTCCTATAAAAAACCGAGTATTTTGTCGTGAGAATGACCACAGTCGCATCGATTTTGACTATTTAAAAAATGCTCTTGAAGAGCTGGAGGAATTGAATGATCCGATTCTTTCTTACGCGATTGCAGAACATGGTATTTCGCATTGCAGCGGAGCTAGCCTTCAACATCGACGCCGATTATTAATGATACATTTACTTCACGGTGTTTGTTCATATAGAGCGAGCAATGGCTGCAGAACTTTTACTGATTGTAAAATACAGGTTAGTGTTGCTGCACGATGCTGTAGATTTGTTGCAAAACGATTTGAGGAAGGCAAATTGAATTATAATACCTTCCAAAGTATATGTACTAATATTGGATTGAAAGGATCCTCAAACCTTTATGACGATACACTTTTGCAATTTGTTAGGAATAAAATGACTGATCTTGAAATATTAGGAATTGAATACGACATCGATGATTTTTTCGATCAGTATGAAATGCTTTCGCGTTCTGAGTTGCTTATAATTGCAACTAGCCATGGAATTGAGAATATTGGTTCTTTTGAGCAAATTCGCGAGACCTTGTTTCGACATGTTTGCGGAGGTGAATGTGCCTCTGCCGCTTTGTCACTTCCCACTGAAAATTGTCCTCCACTTTGTTCCGACTTTTATAACCAGTTACCCAAAGAATCCGTTGAATCGTATCGAGCTCGTCTTATGGGTATAACAGTTAAAAATTTGAGAGTCAAACCTTTACGGAGAGCGTTACAGTATTATGGATTACAACCGACCGCCGCAATGAGTGTTAGGGCGATGAGGCGACAGTTATTGTCACATATAGGGGGTACCCGTAAAGGGAAGAGCGTTTTGGTAGATGTAGATTTGAACGAAGCTTTGAATTCGCAATCTTCTTCACTAAATAGAATCAGGAATAGTTGGCCTAAGAAACCCTCCAAAAAATCTCTACGCCAGATGGTTGACAATTTCCAAAGGGAAACATCGAAACTTCATTTACAAACTTTTATTTGTGCCTCTTGTTCTGAGAATTGCTTTGTCAGAGACCAGCAGACAGTTAGTGTATCTGATATTGATATTTCTGTATTTAAGCGACCAGATTTGGATGTAGAACGATGCGATGATTACCTGTGGTTCCCTACAGATATGCCTTCTTTGCCTCTTCCTAAATTTGACAATGAGTTGGATGGATGTTTATTAGATATTGAAGGAATAGAAAAATCCCTTGACGGTCTTAAGCTGTGGTTATGCAAAAACTGTAATCAAAGCGTTAAACGTGGAAAGACTCCTGCGATGGCATTGTCTAACAGAATGTTTTTAGGAAAAGTACCAAATGAACTTGAATGTCTAACACCCATCAAAGAATCTATGATATCATTGTGTAGAGCGAGGTGCATGATAGTGCAATTGAGAGAACAGAAACATATAGAGTCTTTAGGCGGAAATGGTGTGAATGTCGGTTTACCTAATTCTCAAAAAGCGTTAAAAGGAAATATTATAATTCACCCACAAAAACCAGAGGGTGTGGCCGATATTCTTCCACCATCGATTGAAGAGATTACTACTCCTGTTTGCGTAATATTCGTTGGAAAAAGTAAACCAACAGATAACTGGATTAGAAGCAACGCAAAGCCTCTTGCCGTTAGGGGTGATCGCGTTCGAAAAGCATTACTTTGGTTAAAAAGACACAATCCACTCTATCATAAAGTCCAAATAAATCACGAAGTGTTAGATAGTCTGAAACCTGAAACTATTTTACCTTTTCGCGTGGATCGTATTGAAGAGGAAAGTGATCTAGATGTTTTAACCGCAGGTTATGATAACCTTCGCAGTGGCGACAATCCTCCCGAGGACGACACATGCGTGGGGATTGATCCTCAGAACTCGTCAGTACCTTTTGATAACGTTTTGATAACCGATGTTGAGGGATACGCATCACCGAGTGCTCTTCGCGCGGCTGCAGTGAGGCATGTATTTGAAAAAAACAAAGGATATGTTCAGCTTCCACATGGAAGTGAACCCGAGAACGAGTTTTTTAACCCAGCACTTTTCCCTAAGTTGTATCCCACATTGTTTCCATACGGAATTGGAGGTTTTGAAGACGAGTCTCGCACTACACGTGTTTCGTTGAAAAGTCAAGTAAGACACTATTTCCACCTGTCTGATCGCAGGTTTCAGAAACATCACAGCTTTCTTTTTGTAGTTTTCAATATCCTACAAAGGCGACGCCTTCTGTTAAATGTTAGTTTGAAAACCAAACGTAGTGGATTTTCCGAAATATCAGAGTCTTTCTCTCACATTAGCTCTACGGATATCGAAATCGTGTCAGATTGTGTAACAAATGGTGACTTTTGTACGGCTCACTCTGATGGTGAGAAAAGGGTTCTACAATTAATGAAAGACGTGCAAATAATTAACGGAACTGTACCTGGGTCCAGTGCATCTCGAATTGCAATGCGGTCCCAAATTAAGGGTTTAATGATGGAACACGGTCTACCTAGTTTTTATTTGACCATAAACCCTGCTGATATTTACTGTCCTTTGGTACGATTGCTGGCAGGAGAGGATATCGACATCGACCGATTGTTACCAGAACAAGTGTCTAACTATTGGCAACAATCTGTTTTAATAGCACAAAATCCGATTGTGGCCGCAGAGTTTTTCAATATTTATATTAAAGCATTCATTAAGAATCTTTTAGGCTTCGATGCCGAGTCGAATGAAATAACAGAAGGAGCGCTTGGAGTTGTTAAAGCGTATTATGGATGCGTCGAGGCTCAAGGCAGAGGAACTCTTCATTGCCATATGGTTATCTGGATCGAAGGGGCTTTGAACCCCAACAAAATAAAGGAGAGGATAACCAACGATGCTGATGGCTCTTTCCGTCGCAAGTTATCGGATTACTTGGAAGACACAATTTCTACTTGTGTACCTTTCGGTGATCGTTGTTTGGGTATGTTCGAAAGTGTCCACCCTGCAGCTTTACGGCCCCCTCTAAAACAAAGGGAAGAAACATGGGCGCAGTTTTTTGAACGCAGTAAAGCAGACTATCGTGATCTAGTAAAACACTGTCAGAAACATTCTCATGGAGCAACGTGTTTTAAACATTGGAAAGGACCTCCCGAACCAAAACTTTGTCGTTTTCATCTCGGCGAAGAATGCTCTGTGCCCTACACATCATTTGATAATGAAAATGGGAATATGATTTTTCAGCATGTGGATGGATTGCTAAATAATTTCAATGAAGCAATATTGATGGCTATAAGATGTAATATGGACATAAAATTTATTGGTTCAGGTCCCGAGGCAAAGGCTGTTATTTATTATATCACTGACTACATTACAAAAGCGCAAATGAATAGTCACGTAGCCTATCAGACTCTATGTTTGGCAGTCGAGAAACTCGAACGAGAAGATAATTCTGAAGATACTAATGAGAAAAAAGCCAAAAAACTTTTACAAAAATGTGCGAATGCTCTTATAGCACAACAAGAACTCTCTGCCCCCCAAGTTGCGTCTTATGTTCTTGATTTAGAGGATCATTTCACAAGTCATAATTATAAGAATCTTTATTGGGATAATTTTATCAGTTACATTTCAGGATTGGAAAGAAAAGAGAAAGAAAGTGTGATAGAAAACTCGGATGCAGAAAACAATGGTTATGGAACTGAGGATGTCAACATTCGAGTCGAACGAGGACGATTAACGGCAAATTCAACCCAAGTTGAGGATTACGTACAACGAGGACCTATCTTGCAAAATTTAACATTATGGGATTTCATTTCCCAAACTGAAAAGATAACAATTCCCATTAACGAACATCATTTCAACGATTATGAAACTGATGATGTCGAAGATGATATAGAAGAAACTGAGGATATTGCAGACGACGATCCTGCAGAAGATCTTCATACTCTGGATTGTGACACGTCTTCGCGTGAACATATACTGGGTTGTTCAACAAGAGAGAGACATTTTTCAATGTTCACTCCGTCTCATGTTGATTACAGAACACACTACATCAGAGTTGTTCATCCACTGAAAAGAAAAATAGCTGTGTTAATAGGGTCTCAAGTGCCGAGAAGAGACGAAATACGAATGCGTGAAAAATATGCCAGATCAATGTTAATACTGTTTAAGCCATGGCGCGACTTGAACGACCTTCGCAGAGAAGGAGAGAATTGGCAAAGCGCGTTTGAAAGGTGTATTGAGAATGACGAATTTGGTTTGAAAGCTATAAATATTATGGATAACATGCAATTAATGCATGAATGTAAAGATTGTAGAGAGACGCACCAAAAAAATCGGAAACAAGTTTCAATTCCGTTTGTTCCCACAGAAATATTGGATTGCGATACGCATCCTGTAGAAGAAGACTTGTCTGATGATACGCAAGAAGAAGAGGCGTTTACATTACTGGAAAAGATATTTGAACTTTCATCTATTAGAAGTAGAACGTCAGACGAGAATGTAAATGATGTTCTAAACAACATGTTTCCTGAGATGGAACAGACAGCAGTCGAACAAGTAGAAAACGGAAGTTCCAATATTGTTCGACTTGACAAGTGTGAGGATGGTATGGTAGAAAAAAACTGGCGTAATGTATACAATGAAAGGAAGTCTTTAACAAAAGCGAGTTACTCAGAAAAAAGTGTTGTTTCAGACTGTAATCTTTCTGAACCGTTTCCAAGCATACAGATAATCAGTGAAAATTCGAAGGGGAAAAGGAAAGAAAATCATGCCGAAATTATTAGTAAACACATTAAAGACAATTCCCCTTCTTTGGAATCGATTGCCGATTATGTATCAAAATGGAACTTGAATAAAGAACAAGAGTTAGCATTCCGAATAGTAGCAGAGAAAAGCGAAAATCACGGCACGGAGCCATTGAAATTGTTGATTACAGGACCTGGTGGTTCAGGGAAAAGTCGTGTATTAAGTTGTATTACAGATTATTTCAAGTCAAAAGGTGAATCAAGAAGGTTTAGGACATCGGCTTACATGGGTATTGCAGCTTCCAACGTCGAGGGGGGAACACTTCATTCAATGTTAAATATTGGGACAAAACAGACTGTGAAGGCGCGTCTTACCTCGAACAGACAACTTGTCTCCGCATGGGAAGGGGTCGACTTTTTGTTCGTTGACGAAGTTTCTATGTTAAGTTGTGAATTCCTGTCCACTATCAGTAAACAGCTTTGCGCCGCAAAAGGGAATTCGGAACCGTTTGGTGGTGTGAATGTCGTTTTTGCAGGTGATTTGGCTCAACTTCCACCAGTAAAGGAGACTAGATTGTACTCTAAAACAAGACTGAGGCATGAGTATGACGCTGCTACAATGAATGGACAAAAGAAAATACAGGGGAAATTGCTCTGGTTATCGATCGATAACGTCGTGATTCTCCATAGCGCAAATAGACAATCTGGGATGGGAAATGCCAGATTTGTAGAACTGCTGGATAGACTGAGGAGTGGGTCTTGTAATAAAAGCGATTTTGAATTGTTGAATACTCGACTGTTGCGAAATCATCGTGAATCACGTCAAAATCACGAGTGGAATAATGTTCCTACTATTGTTTCTGATAATGCGACGAAGGACGTGATCAATGAAGAGTCTGCTAAAAGATTTGCAATAAAAACAGGGCAGGAACTTCATCACTATCATTCCATCGATCTGTATAAAAGACGGAGGATTCACAATCCTCGTTTACTCAAACAAATTGGAAGTTTGGATTCAGGAAAGACAATGCAGCGGCTATCACGAATTCCTTTAGTTATCGGTATGCCGGTTATTTTGGGACAAAATTTTGACGTGGAGGGAGGTGTAGTCAATGGAAGCATCGGTACTGTAAAAAAAATAAGGTACTATGAAGACGAGGAAGGACAACGCTACCTTATTTCGTGTGTTGTACACCTTCCAAATTCAACATGCGCAAATATGCCCAATTTGAATGAGAAAGAGGTTCCGGTCCTTACAGACAGTGTCACCATCAGGCTCACCAACCGCTACGATACTTCCTCTTCTTTGTCGTTTAGAAGGATTCAAGTACCAATAATGCCGGCGTTTGCGTTCACTTGTCATCGCTCTCAAGGACAAACATTTGAAAAAGTTTATGTGGATTTGCAATCTTGTCGTGGAACTGAGTCACCGTATGTGATGCTTTCACGAGTAACATCTCTTGATGGTTTGCTAATACTCCGTCCTTTCGATTTAAAAAAGATTACTTGTTCAAGATCACAAGACTTAAGAGAGGAGTTTGAGCGTCTCGAAAAAGTCCATCAAAACACATTGAATAAGAGGTAATTCTGTAACGACATTCTGTGTACAAATGAATACAAAGTCCTTTCAAGCCAGTAGATTTTTACCCAACACAACCAGGATAATCAACGTTCACTAAGTTCTCGTTAACTCAAGACTTTAGATAATAGCAAGTTCGATCATACGATGTCTATGTCTCATTTTCAATGATTCTCGCAATTTTTTTGGTAGATATAGAAAACAGGGGTTGTATCGTTTTGTGGATTCTCTGCAAACGTGAAAGGAGAGGGGTAAAGGTATGCATGCGTTTCTTTCCTTTAATTTGATAATTGAGTTATACGTGGCATCTAGACGTTTATCTCATTTCAGGCTTTGTACGCCACGTCACGAATGCTCATTCACTTTCAACGTTTTTCTTTCATGTATGTGTCAAATGATATCAGGGAAGTAAGTTGAAATTGACAGTTCTGGACGCGACTACTACAGAGTTGGTGCAGCATGCGTTTGTTGTTATAAAATATTTATTGATGTGAAAGACATTAAAATCAATTTCTTCATCTGCAGGTTCAATTCTTGGTCTGTTTGGGGAGTAAACTAGCTGATAGCTGTGATATCACAGAATATGAGACGTGTCTCTTCAAACAGATTTCGACGAAAGCGAACAATTGTCATGATCAATCTTGATGCTTTATTTTAAAGTTTTTTTTTAAATTATCTATCTGCCCATGTGAATGATGTAAAGTGATTCAAGGAGACATTATCGAGATGGGATATGCAATACGTCACGGATTGTTTTGTTTTGGACGACCAACGTCAAAAAACTATGAAGCATTATTTCGGAACTTTCAAGGCCATGTGCGAAACGGTTCGTGTTATATATCACAATCGATAGTATCATATTTGTTGACGACGCACTGGGCATCAGCTCGATGTTTTGACATGGAAAGTCTCCTGAAGAATTTCGATTCTTGTATGGCAGGAAGATACGCAATCAATGAACAGTCGCAGTCTGTTTTAAAATGAAACCTGATCGATACCTCCCAAATTGCATGTTAGACTTCTGCAAGTGACTTAGGAGAGTTCTTAGACTTTTCTCCTTTTAATTCCCCTATCATTATTTAAAAGGTAACTGAGTTTTGAGATTTTTTGCTTTCCTCCTACTTTCTTTTACCGATGTCAATGCTACCCAATACTTTTCACAGAAGCGTCGACAACCCGAACGATCTTCTTTCCTTATCACAATGTATAACTGAACTTGGAAAGTTAGCATTGGCAAATTGTCGGTACCCTATGGACATGAAGAAGGGTCTTGATGAAGATGATAACATTGTTTTGGAGCGATGTGAAGGGAAGATATTCAAAGGAATTGTTGTTGGCAGCATTGGATCGGCAGAAGAAGGAACTAAGCACAGCGCAACAGGTAGTCATTACAACGGCAGTTCAGGTTCACAGAAAGTATGTGATCTGTTTAATTTTTAAATTAGTTAGGTTTTGAAATCTAACGTGTTTCTTTTATTACTCTCAGGTGAATAAGATAACGGATAAGACACGAGTCAAGGACGTCTTCGCTCTCGTTGAACCCGCCAACTGTCCACCGGAACTTAAAATGATTTTCCGTAATCAGCTCGTCGTACTTAATGAAATCCGTGTCGAAGATGAAGAGAAAGAGAGGTCAGGAGTTAATGTGAGATATTTATTGAACATCGAAATTTGGGGCTAATAAAAAATTAAAGGACGTCTTTGTCAAGGAGTGGATTGCTCCTGGACCCGAAGATGGCGTTGGGAATGTGATTTTGTTGAATTCCGAACCAAAATATAAGGTAATTGCTTTAATATATCTTTTTGTGGAAACAAAAATCCTAAAATTCAGTAAAGGTATTTCCTGGGTCAAATATGAAATGTGGTGTCAAACGGATATTAAGACGTGAAGAGGACGGAGAAGAGGATGGTTCTGTTGTAGTCCCTAGAGGTATTTCTTTTATTAACTATTTTTGTCTCTAATTGACTTAATATCCAAAGAACCCGTTATCGGAGAATATTACGACCCTTCTATTTTACACGATTGCACAGGCCCGTTATTCCAATTCGACGAGGCGCGATTAGTTCAAAGGAATTTTCGGGATTTTGATGGAAAATTGGTTCGTCCGGATGATGAATACAGTGTGTTTCGACCTGGCACTGTTGTTATGGCAAACGTATCATTACACGTGTTCTTGTCGAGGACGAAAAGACATGCAAAGAACAGTTCTATAACTATATTTGAACGCAAGGTAAGTTGAAAGTTTCACTCCTTTTTTCCGACTAATAAACAATGACTTAGACGTATCAAGTTATTGCACATACAATTCGTGCGTGTTTGAGGTCAAAGATCCCAATCCCCAAACGTCTTGTTCCTCTTGTTCAACCGAGCGCCACTTCTTTCGATGCTAATTTAGAGCCAGAAGAGGTCGATCTCTCTTTACCAGTCATTCGATCCTTCAAAAAAGCGAAAATTGAAACCGCCGTGAAAGACCGAACTGTCTTTGTTCATCAGAATTTGATCAACGGAGAATTGAACCACAAACTGGTTGCAATATGTAAAATGGATAACCCCATTTCTCTCACTAGCACCAAAGAAGACGCTGAAAGCCTGAAGGAAAGTGCAAAGGCAAAATTCCTGATTCCACGAAAGCGAAAAATTTCCTTCTCTTCCGACGATTCTATGGATACGGACAAAGATATGCCTGGACTGTCGTCGTCTTTTGACCTTTAAAGTTTTAATTTCTTTTTTATTCTATTTTTCCTCTGTTTCTTTTCACATCGCATTGCTTTCATTTGATGCTGTATAATAAACTGTCATGTTTTCCGATATAATTTTGTATTATATAATTTATTCACGGACAAAATACATATATATATATTAATTAATAAATCACACCTTTGAGTTTTGTGTTTCATGATTGGGTTGCCGCACCATTGTTGTTAACCATCGTGGATTTCTGTAATCGAACAATTATCTCCTATTCTTGAAAGATAGGAGATTCGCCTGCTGATTCGTTTATATACTGAAAGTGAGTTTCAACCACGTCCCGCCCTTTGAAATTATCCTTCTCCTGTATCTTTTTATCACTGAAACGGTTCAAAACAAATGTTTGGACATTTTCTCTTCGCCCTCTTCTGGTGGATGTATAGAAGATTGCCTTATTTTCCAGTGACTGGAGGTATTCTATCAACCGTCGATGATACTCTCTTGAAGGAGCCATTATTGGTTGAGGCCAACAAACGATTCGTTCTGTTTCCTTTACAATACCCAGAAGTTAGTCACTGTGCAAATGATTGTTATTTTCTATCTTACGTTTTGGATCATTACAGATCTGGAACATGTATAAAAAGGCTCAAGCTTGTTTCTGGACGGCGGAAGAGATCGACCTTACCAGAGATATACATGACTGGAACGAGCGGCTTAATGACGACGAGAGATTTTTCTTATCACGTGTCCTCGCTTTCTTCGCCGCATCGGATGGAATTGTCGTTGAAAACATTGTTGAAAGATTCTGCTCGGATGTACAGTCCGCAGAGGCAAGGTGTTTCTACGGTTTTCAAATTATGACTGAAAATATCCACTCGGAAACATATTCCCTTTTGATTGATACATACATCCGTGATTCAACGGAGAAAACTTATTTATTCCAGGCCATGGACACGATATCTTGCGTTAAAAAAAAAGCTGAATGGGCTTCGCGATGGATATCTGATAGAGGAGCTAGTTTTCAGGAAAGGTTGATCGCTTTTGCAGCCGTCGAGGGTATTTTTTTTTCAGGATCTTTTGCTGCAATTTTTTGGATAAAAGGGAGGGGTTTGTTACCTGGTCTTACTTTTTCGAATGAGCTTATTAGCCAGGACGAAGGCCTTCATACCGAATTCGCTTGCTTGCTGTACAGCTATATGGAGAATAGGGTACCTCAAAATCGCGTTCTCGAAATTTTGTTGGACGCCGTGTCCATTGAAAAGTCTTTCTTGATAGGTGTGAAAATACTTTCTTACTCTATGTTTTAAGTTAAAGTTTCAATAGATGCTCTCCCTGTTCGCCTTATCGGCATGAACTCAAAATTGATGTGCGAGTATATTGAGTATGTTGCCGACAGACTTTTTGTCGACCTTGGATATGAAAAATATTTCCTCACTGCAAATCCTTTCGATTTTATGGAAATGATATCTTTAGAAGGGAAGACTAACTTTTTTGAGAAGCGAGTATCTGAATACCAAAGGGCTGGTTTTCAAAAAGACTCTTCCTCTAACTTTTCAAAAACTTTGTGAGTTTTCTTTATTATATTAATTACCGACAACGGCTTAAATTTGACAAATAAAGTTCTACCGATGAAGAGTTTTAATATGTTTCTGTTTTTTTTTGGGACGATGCATTCTGTCCTATTTGTGTTTGTACTTCCACGCCATTGTATTGAAATATGTGTTGTAAGTTATTTGCATTGTTGTTTCAACGTTACTGTGGTAAGTTTGGAAATTTTGCGGAGAACAATATGTTCTGGCTAATATTGTTAATAATGATTTCGTTGTGGGGTACCTTGAAGTTTACTGACACGTAAGTTTGTTCCAACAGATTCAATAATTTTTAGGTTCACAATGGACATTAACTGTCTTGGGTCGAAGTTTAAATGTCTATCATATGCAATTCAATATTTTTTCGATGAGACACGGTTGCCCATAATTGACATATGGAAAGGAGAATGTGTTAACATATGTGAGTCTTTTCAAATACTTTTCTCTTTATAAATCTAACTGATAGACTTTACATTCTCTAACTTCACGATCGGCATTTTTTGTCGTTGATCGACAATGAAACGTCTCTTACATGGTTCATATTTTGCGACGAGACTAACACATGTGAGTCTTTCTTGATATACTCTTTTAGGGCCTATTTAAACTCTCCTATTTCTTTGTAATCAGGTATCAAGTATAATAGGCAACGTTTCGAAACGCTCTAAAAACTGCTGAAACATGTCCAAGACTCGAACATTCTCATAATGAGACCCGTCCTCTCCTATTAAAAATCTATCATTTGAAAATTATGTGTCGACATTCTCCTAAAAAATAGTGAGTGTTTTCACCTTCTTTCCAAGCTGTTTGACATTTGAGTTTCTTCTTTTTTTAGAAATTGCGAATAAACGCTGTACTCCAAAAATGGTGAGACTTTTTATGATATAAGTAAAAGGAGTTGTCGCAGCAGGAGGATGTTCAATGCACCCCTCTTATTTCGCGCCTTTTTTTAACACATCATTGGCCTATCATGTCAGTGTCATATTCGAGATTGGACGATAGGGAAGAACGCCTTGCCAAGCAGAAGCAGCTGGTGAAGTACATAGATGGTTTGGACAAACTCGCGTTATCAAATTGCAAATATCCCGGAGATCTTTTCAGACACAATCCTCGCAAGAATTACACTGTTTTTAATAAATCACCTCACAAGATCTATAACGGAGTGATTATCGGCTGCATTGCTCCTGCTGAGTATGGGACGAAACATAGCGCACTTGGAAGCCATTGGGTGGGAAAACCCGAAGAAGGAGATGTATGTTTCTTTCATCTTTAATATTCTTTTAAAAGGTATTGTTTTTGATAGTTTTTTTCAGATCAAATATATAACAGACGATCGTCGTGTTAAGGACGTTTTTGCTCTTGTTGTACCTGAAAACGCCTCTCCGGAACTGTTCAAAATTTTCAGGAATCAACTTTCCCTTTTGAATGAGATTCGGTTAGAAGATGAAAGAAGGGAGGAATTTGATCCGAAGAAGGTATTTGATTCTTTTTTTCCAAAAAATATTCTGTTTAATTCTGATTATAGAAATTTTACGCAAACGAGTGGATAGCATCATTGGAAGACGGAACTCCTGGCAATATAATTTTGATTAACAGTGAACCTAAATACCAAGTTCCTGGAACTACAAAAAGCTCGGTGAAGAGAATCATGCGAGATCAGGATGGAAAGGAAGAAGATGATAATATAGAAGTCGCAAAAGGTGAATTGTTTCTTTGAATAAAGAAACAAATATTCAAACTTATACCCAAATTATAGACCTTGTTGTTGGAGCGCATTACGATCCTAAACTTCTATACGACTACTCAAGTGATGTTATTAATTTACATCAAGGAAAACTCGTTCAACGGGAGTTTCGCGACACAAATGGAAAACTTGTACGACCAGACAATGAATACGAGGTTTTTCGCCCCGGAACCATTGTTCTTGCAACGGTCTTGTTGCATATTTACAAGATTACGGGAAAATACAAAGACTATAAAGGAGTCGTTATTGACACAGAGCGTAAAGTGCGTATTTTATTGTTAGTATTTTGTATACGCTAACTGTTTAACTTAGATATATAACATAATCGCACACAGTCTGCGAGCTTTTTCTATCTCTCAAGAACCCGTTCCTGTTCGCGAGATCTACAAGCTTCCTTCCATCGAAGAAGTTCAATGGGATATTGAAGATGATGCGATCGACCTTTCAGTACCGGTTATAGGTCACATAGATAAGAAAACCAAGGCGACGGACAACTCATGCGAGGGCGATAGTGAATCATCCAAGATTTCAGCACGTGGCATTGACAATTGTCCAGTTGTTGTCGAAGAGACTGCCACCATAGGCGATACCGAAATTTCGACACCGTCTTCTACTGTAGACGAGTCTACTGCAACGCTTACAGAGGAATCACATAACCCCAACGAGGATACAAAGGAAGATCTTGATGTGGCAGAGGAACGTCTTAAATTAAAAGGTAAGAAGAAGGTGAATGAGAAGAAAAAAAAGTGAATTTTCTTCGCATGTTATCTCAATACAGACTTTATTTATTTATTTTCCGTTCATTACATTCTCTTAGTTTCTGTTGATGATATGTTTGAAAATAACCTACTCTTATAATTTTTTACTACGAACTTGTATTTTAGAATTTGTTACCGTTCTGGACATTAGGTTTTTACCGCCCTTTTTTTAAAAAAAACATAAAATATTTTAAATGCATGATTAAAGTTAGAGAAAAAAAAATGTATAATAAAATTAGCCGGCTGTGGGAGAGAGTCTTAAGTATGTTCACACGCTGTGTTTCTGCTTCGCTTTATAATTACTGTATGTATATTTTTACTTGCAGAAACCTTTGATCATTCTAATATTGATGTGTTTATTTTGCAGATTTGGCGATCAGAGGTAAATTTGGTCTCAAATTTATAAGAAAAAAAGAGGCTGACACTTCTGTTTCATAAAAAGGAAAGATATGAATACTGTTTAAGTACAGTTCATTTCGTGATGTCAGATGGTATTTGTTTACAATGTGCTCCGAAAGTACAACCTTTTATTGGTTGTACATGCCGTCCAGTGAGCGTTT
Organism: Cystodermella granulosa; assembly: GCA_036937035.1. Classification (NCBI taxonomy): domain Eukaryota; kingdom Fungi; phylum Basidiomycota; class Agaricomycetes; order Agaricales; family Squamanitaceae; genus Cystodermella; species Cystodermella granulosa. Next base: position 7,371 of record JASFDB010000021.1, on the reverse strand, counting down.
CGCGTTCAAAAAAAATTTTCTTCTCGCTGACATTCGAATCTTAAAGTTGTACCGGGCGATTTTTTTTGGAAACGTTTGTGAAGTTGCTCATATAGTACCAGTTTTCATGGATGTTGGGTATAACCAATCTCAAGATGTATACAATATCTCGAGCCAGTATTGGATACCAATGACGGATTGGAACAATAATTACGTGGACCGGAGAGAGCACACCACAACATTTCATAGGCTGCCTGCTTCGACCGACTTCCTTGGAAATAGTTATACCGCTTTTTACATTCCTCAAACATGGTCTCGTGGTGAAAATCGATCGGTTAATAATTTTGGAGGTGGGATATGGAAGGGGCCAATCCTTATTGTCAAACATAACCATGACAATAACAGAATTTTGAACTGCGAGATTTTTGATATACCGGAAGTCTGCAGTATCATATCCTCGTGAGCATTTTTCGCTTTAGTTCTTCCATTTAAACTTATGAAATTCTGTAGAGCAATTTCAGAGGATATATTAGGTGCCAAGAGTGGGAACCCGTTTCTTTCTAATGCACATGAATAAGTTCGGTGTAACGAAGATTAATGACCCATGTGTAATGTAAGGAAAACATTTAAAAATAAGTCTCGGTGTTTTTTAGGAGCAACAACCCTCTTCTTAAATATGAGACAGTTGGCTGACGTTGTCTCATTTCAAAATCACATGAAAACACCTTAACGATTAAAGGCTGTTTTCAAAAATCGCTTCTCTCAAAAATTGCTATCGACCATACGGAATAAAAAAGAAGATGGTTATCTCTGAAGCCGAAACTTGTGTCCACTCAACATGTGCAGAGAGAGCATTCGGTCTCCTTCTTGGAGGGCGTGTATGTGTCACGCTCTTCTACACGCTTTTCTGACAACATATATCTAATTTTCATTTCTTTCATTAGGATATGTCAAATGGGATACGCGCGCTTTTTTTCCCATCGAATTGTCCCTGCGTTCATATCGTGACGGTACCTTTAAATCTTTTCAAAACCGCCGTTTTGAGCGTTGGCGACTTATGTGTTGACTTCTGGCTAAGCCCTAGAAATTTGTCTACAACTTGGACAGAACCTAATAGGATCTATAAACAAATCAGTGGAGAGACTGTAAACGGATTCCATATTGATGGGAGTTTCACAATCATCGGAGGGCCTTCTTCCTCGGCTATTCACGACGAGATCAACAAATCGTTGAGGAAAAATCTCCCGGGAACCCCTAACTTTTTCGGGAACTTGATGGTTTTGAGACGCGACGAGAACCAAAATTTTGTTGATTTTAACGTTCGTGATAGTCCTTCAGTGTACTGTACACTTCTAAGGTGAGTGTTATGACTCGTTTTGATAACCAATTTTCTAAATTGTCTTCTGTTTTCCTTTAGGGTGTTGGCAGACGATCTTTTTGATGAACCCGATACCGTGGAATTTGATTAAAAAATTCAAATACTTTCTATACTATCTTAATGAAGGAGAGCAATATGATAATATTTAAAGATTTTTATCCCCAGAATACAACGCCTACATAGTTCTCACATTTCCTATTGACACATCCTGATCCGAGACGCCAGTACTCCACCTTCGGTTTAATCGGGTTTGTCGTAGGATATATATCATCAAATGTCCACCTCCCAAGTTCCTTGATAGTATGTAATCCTCTTTTGATTCCACGACAATTGATTCCACAGTTATTCTGATTCTTTAGAGGGAGAGACTGAATTTTTATATTGCGCCTTTTAAGTCTCTCTAGATCGTATATATGCGGTTCAAATATGCCTGCAAATGTTTCTTTCTTTTTCAGTAGTCGAGGATATAAGCACGTCATAGTCTCCCCCGTCATATACGCCATTGAAATGGTAGTTGGTGCGTTGGAGATAATGGAGAGAGTCGAAGTTGTGGAAGATTCGGCAATAGAAATTGTGACTTTGGCTTTGCGCCAAATTGTATATCTGTAGGTGGACCTCGAGAAAAAGGAGAGTGGAGTCTGGGAGTGAGTTGTACGTTGAAACCCGATCTTGGAGAAGAAAACACCAAATTTCTCCGTCATCCCACGCGGTGCTGCAATGTTTAGATCTCGGGGTTTCCAATAGTCGACTTGGTTTTCCTGCAGAAAAAGAGAATATGCGACAGAGCCCATAATAACAGAATTTGTCGATTTCAGCAGTGGCCACATTGAACATTCATCATCTGTTACCGTGTTCCGTAAGTATTGATGTACCTTATTGTCTTTCTGAGTTCATGAGAAAAAAATCACCATGTGAAAGAAAAGGGGCCAGTAGCCGCCGTCTTCTCTGTTTAAGATATACGTCCACTTCCTTCCTCCCCGCGCAATCTGTAAGTGACCATGTTATGAGAGTACCAAAGTCCAAGTCTTGCAGAACTTTTCCGGAAAGTTCTGTCGGTAAAACATAATTTTGAAATTTCATGCCTGAAAAAAGCGTTTTAAGACGATAGATAAGTTTAAAGTGATGAACAAGTAACAATAGTTGATTTGTAAATAAGCGTTACTGTTTATTTTGACTCCTATCTGCACCCCTTTTTGTTTCACGTGAAAAATATTAGATGTCATAAAGGCGATTAATTAGCATTTTTTTAATCATGACGACGTGCGATGATTCGATGGTGATGTATTCAATTGTAAGTTTCAAAGATGAAATAGGAGCGAGCGTGAAACTAAGATTATAAATAAAGAGGAGATGAACGGGGATTGAATATATCAAACTGCGCTCAATTCATTCAGTCATGCCTAGTTTTTGCCTACCATGTTTTAACCAAGTTATCCCGATCACTAATTGTACCTGTAGGACGGTAAGTGTTCATTTCTACCTCATTATACAGAGTGTGTCATCAAATGTTGATGATGTCTTAGTTCCCGCATGGCGTACTGTTCGGGGCTAATTGCAAACAAGTTCATACAGTCCCCGTTTTCATGGACGTCGGTCACTCGGACTCGGAGGATGTTTATGACATATGTTCCCAATTCTGGGTGCCTGTAACTTCATGGGATCAACATCAAGTACAGACTATTAACCGAATGCCATTAACAACCAAGCTATTACCGGATTCTTACACTATATTTTTTCGTTCTCAACGTTGCAACGGTCCAGTTAATAGACCGCTAGAAGAATGGATCGATGAACCTTGGAAAGGTTCTGTTCTTGTCGTAAAGCACAATCACAGCAATACAGGAATAATGGATTGTGCTTTAGGAGATGTCATTATTGTTTGTCGGATGATCGCTGCGTATGTCATCTTCGATTACTCCCCTTTATAATATTTAACGGAGGTTAGATCGATCAATGAAGGCATTTTAAGTAGAACTGTCTGAAGTTGTTTCTCCTATCATAATACTCCTCCTGTCTTTTTTCACTAAGAATATTTGATATAAATGTAACAGTCTCCATTGAAAGCAGCCATTCCATTTGTCTTATTATGAGATCTACTCCTGCTGAACATTGTAGAGCGTCTACTTGTGCGGAACGAGCGTATGCTCTGCTTTTGGGACAAATCGTATGTTTATACACTGCTGTTTGCATTTTTTCTCAAAAATATACAGGATGAATCGAAAGTCCGCGCTTTTCTATTTCCATTCGATTGTCCGAAGATCCACACTGTCGATGTACCATTAAAATTAACATCAACGACTGCTAATATCGTCGATGATTTTTGTGTCGACTATTGGCTCTGCCCACGGTATTTACCAAATTCTGAAGGCAAGGTGAAGAGAACATTCTCCTATCTTCAAAGTGCAGAAAATTCCGGCACCGAATTCAACGAAAGTTTCACTGTTATGAACTTTTCGTCAATTGACACTGGAATCTCCGAAAACAACCGTTCCATCGAGGAAAATTTCCCAGGTTTACCAGCCGTCCGTGGCAGTATACTTGTTTTCGTGCACATAAATGGAGGGTATTTGTTAGATGCAACGCAATCCGACTTCGGTCGAGTATGTTGCGCACTTGCTACGTCAGTCTGTTTTAAAACATTATCTTCGTTGTTTAGAATGCTTATATTTTTACAGGGCAGTCGAACGCGAATTGTTAACACCTTATTAAACTTTTTTGGAAATTTCATAAACATAAACAGGACATTGGGGGATCATCTGTTGCAATAGTTCGTTTAGATATTCTTCGGCAATGGGTCTATGTTTCATGGCCTCCTGTGATTAAACCTGGTACAACACGTCATAATCTCGATTACATGTAACACCTGCTATCAGTTTGTTATAGAGGAAATAGGAGGTTTGAGATTTCACATAAATACCCACGGATTCTATATTTCCTTCCTTTTCGTGTCATGAAGACAATTTACGACATCTGCAACTCCTCAGATCTTTCAACTACTCTTCTGGATTTTCTTGATCCCAAGAATCGACATAAATTCTCAAAACTATGCTGTGATTTGTATAATGCAGGGGTCGAATTTGAAGAGCACCGGTTCGATTTGAATCTTCACCTCGGACACTTCTTCAAAAACCCTATCAATTTTCGAATCGCCCAAGGCTCAATTAATGCATTAATTTCGGGTTTGAACGTCGTTCAATTTCTGGAAGGAAGACATTCTCCGTCTTCAAACATGGACATATACACTTATCCAGACACCGCCAACGTTCTTGCAACCTACCTTATTGGTGAAGAAGAGTATATCTCTTGTGCTTCTCAAGATAATAGGAATGATTTTGATATCGACTATGGAATATACAGTGAAAGAGAGTCCCACAATATTCGTCAAGTTCAAAATCTTGTTCGTGCTGATGGTAAACGTATCCAAATAATTGAAGGAACGATTTCACCGATAAGGTGTATACTTAGTTTCCACTCTAGTGAGTTTAGTTGCACTTTTTTTTTTTCAAAATTAATGTTTAAACTATATTCGCGTTCCCACAGCTTGTGTCATGAATTTTATCGCGCATAGCAGTGTTCATGCACTCTATCCAATCACTACTTTCTGCAAACGACAAGCTGTTGCCTTTAAAGACACCGCTGAAAAGTCTAATTTGGCACTTGCGAAATGGAAAGGGCGTGGGTGGGATATTACTTCAAAACTTGAGTTGGATCAATTCGCATATCGTGTGGGGATATACAGGAAAACAGAGGACATGTTTTGTTGGATAAAAGAATTTCCCATGGAAACAACACAGAACTTCTACTTGACAAGGGTCTTACTCGTTGCCGATGGAGAATCCACATGGACCCTTTGGACGGTTTTAAGGCCGTTATAAAGATCAAGAGTAATAACGAAAGTTGTTAATAGTATATGTTCAACCACAATAAATAACTTAAAAATGTATTGTCCTCTCTATTTTTTGTAGCGGGCTATGCGGCGACAGCGCGCTACCTTTTGATCAACAAAGAATATATGTACAGTGGCGTGCAAAAATAATGCACGTGATAATTTTTGATTGCATGCCACACCGACGTGCTGACTTGTACATTGAGCATTTTTTGTTGCGTACCACTATTTCTCCAGTTGGCCACCTCAATGTATTATCAATGTGTATAGTTTTTTTGTATAAAATTCATGTTCAAATGTCAAAACGAGAGGCAACACTTTTTTATCACATGCATTATTTTTGCACGCCACTGTACCTCCGCCTCTTCGTCAACGAACGCCAAGACAATTGGGATGAGCTACTGCCACTCGCAGAGTTCCAGTACAACAACCTGTTAAGCAACTTCAGTACTTAGGCAATTGAAGATTGTTTAGTAGGGAAGGAGACTTAGGCGCAATGAGAGAGAGCGAGTAAGTCAAGAGTAATTATTGGGAGAAACTGAGGATACATGGACGAGTATCTACAGTTTATATGTCTGACTACTTAGGGGCTTTGTTAATACAAATGAGTACAAGTGCGCGTATCTACTGCGGACTGTGCGCTGCACACTGCGATCAGAATGGAAGGGGAAGGGAGCTAAATAAAGGGGTTAGGGGAAAGAAAAGAAAGGTTAGTCCGGCGCGTTATTAGTGGTGTTGTAACACGAGCCTCTTCTCTATGATTTTGTCCCAAAATCAGACTCTCGCACTCCACACGTCATCGAGTTCCATGCCTACTTCGTCTGTGGGGTAGGCGCGGTGTCTGCTGCGGTAGTCGAGCCATTTTTGTAGCCCAATGATGGCGATGAATGCCGCAATGATGACGGCAACGGGGGCAATAAATCCTGCGTTTGTGAAGATGCTGGGCATGGTGTCGTGTTTTATGATTGTTGGGTAGTGATTAGATGCGCTGGCTGGTTCGAATCAAGGGGGGGTATAGCCAACCCTGAGTACGTCATACTCTGGATTAGGCTTGCCTACCTGTTGGGTGGAGGAGGCTTCGAGCAATGATGGGGGGGGGCGTAGGTGCTGGTTCCGGGTCCCAAGTGCTCCAGGCACTCCAGTCGTCTGTCAATTCTCCCCACTGTAAATCGGGGAGGTCAGGGGTAGGTGAGCGTGGTCGGTGTTCTGTTGGGTTAAATATTTCTGTAAATAAAAAGAAGAGGGGGATAGAGAAGGTGAAAAGGATAAGGGGGATGATGACGGTGAACATGTTTAGATGGGGTTGTTCTGTTCAAATTCTAGAATTTTGTTTTTCAGTTCCCTTTTTGTATCTCCTTTAGCGATGATTCCATTTGCAAGAATCGTAAAATAGGTTGGTTTGTGTCCTGGTCCGATCATGGCGTAAGGGAAGGTTCTGTTGGCCCAGGAGAATTTCCTGTGCTCTCCGGCTTTGTTCTCCCATTCCTTCCTCATTTCTTCGTCTTCCATCCTTCTTTCTGCTTCTCTTTCCACCGAGTTTTCTGTCCTTCCCGTTATGGTATCAATGTTTCCGTTTAAGTCTTTCTTTAGTTCTTCCATTCCTTGAATTAAGTCGTTGAGGTTTTCTTTCAATGCTTCGAGTCTGTTGGCTAGCGTTCCTAGTTCCTTCTGTTGTCCTTTGGTGAATCTGTTGAGTTCTTTTGTTATTGTTTCGAGTTGGGTCATGTTTTTCCGTTCCATAGCGTTGTATAGGTGTTTGAGATGTTCGATTTTGAATTGAAGTTGTCCTAATAGTTTTCGTTCGGGGGTTCTGGTTTCTGTTGCTATCTTCTGGATCCTTTGGGTTACGATGCTGGATCCTAGTTGTATGATTTGTGACACAGTGAAGAGTGCGGTTATTCTGTAGAGGGTGCGTTCCATTTGTTCGGTTTTGTTGTTCCTTGAACTTTTTAAGTATTTCTGGGCTGTTGTTCAAATTTCTTTCTGGTTCCCAGGTGTCGTGTTCCCGAGTGTATCCTTTCCATCTAACCAGATAGTGCGTTTTTCCTCGCACTAGTTTTGAGTCTAAGATTTCTTCTACTTTGTATTCTTCTTCTTCGTTTATTATGTCAGGGGGTGGCGGACTAGG